>CM021100.1:85254552-85359790 GCA_007115665.2 Sequoiadendron giganteum | reverse complement strand
TCTACCTCAAGTGGTTAAGCTTTTCACCAGAGAACCAGAGCTCTGATACTAATTGTTGAAATGCACAAGAAAACTGAGAGGGGTGAATCAGTTGTATCAAGTCACTTTACTTCTAAACTTAATATTTTCATTGTAACTTCAATCTATTATTGAGTGTAAATATGAAATGAAAATAACAGAAAAAAAATACCAGAGACACCAGATTTACGTGGAAAACCCAATGAGGAAAAAACCACAGTGAGGATTAACTCACAATATATTAGTAATGCAATACCAGATACAAAGGCTCACTACCAGAGGGCTCACTACCCAAATACAAAGGACTCACTATCTAGAAGGAGGTTCACTACTTATAGAAAAAAAAAGGAATACTAAAGATCCACCACTAGGGTTCCACACATTCACAACTTGATCAAAAGATTGTAGACACCATCAGCTCACTACTTTCGGGAATCTAACACCTTAAAGTATTGTTGCCTCAATTCACTCTTCTACTCTCTGCTTTTTGCACTTGTTCACACACCTCACTTCCTTGCTCAAATCGTGGATGGATGGATATCAAATTCGCTACAACTTGATTTGCTTTTATGGCATCTTCAACCCTAGAAACAATCTCCAAGGTCAGCTATACAATTTCATTTACAAATTCAAACTAGGTCGGCTACTCAACATTCTCGTGGTGGATAAGAATGAGAGAGGACCAATTACATATTTAATTTAGGACCCAAACAACATCTTGGATCAATCACACACTTCCTTAAATCGATGCAAAGACTTAATGTAATGTGTAAACACTAGGTCGGCTAAACCTAATGAAAACACCAACGATCTTTGAAGTACATGCATCTCCAACAAGATGATCACACGTGGATCACTCAATACACTTCACCAGACATTTTACCATCTCTGAGAATGCTTCAGGTACATCTGCAACAATTACAACAAACTTCATTCACAGAGAACTCTTGAATAGTCCAACTGGACCAACCAACAAAACACAGGAGCTCTAGAGCAAGTCTTTCAAAGTGCCAAATCACAAGCAAGTTTGTTAGAACACAAAAACCATCAAAAAGAATCACCTCCCAAATCTGCAAGATCTGAAACCAAAAATTAGAAGACTACGGAGCCAAAACATTTCTCCTAGTCCACACATAAATAGTTATGCCAAACCAGTTCACACACCAATGAACATACCTTTTACTCTCCATTGAACCAGAAGCTAAAAATTGGGATATATTATCCATTGAGGCTCATGAACACACTTACAGATCTGAACAGGCATAGGATCAACACAGTAGAAATTATACCGGAGCACAGTCAAAACACACACTTCAACATTGCCTTCATTATTTCTGAAATTTTCTCAAAAGCACTTGGCAAAAGCACAACTACTTTATAAATATAGCTTCATGTACTCTAAGCACTTCTACAGTATCTCAACTATACAAGTACCATTTGTACTCAACTTGAACTATGTTGACATCAATGAAAACATTAATGACAACACCATCAAACACATCCATACTTGCAACAAAAGAAATATAGCTTTTCTCAAGGTTGAGAGGTAGAGGCAAGAAAGAGGAGATTTGGGTGGTGAAAGATTTCCCTACACCTTTGGTTTATCAAATGCACACATTATTTTGTAGAATGTGTAAGAGTACACTATAGTTAAAGGATAGGGTGATTTCACATACCCGAATGAGGATTAAAGCTTGTACAAGGGCAATGAGAGTGGGATGATTCAATTGTGATTCTTACTACCGGTTACCATCAACGAGAAATAGGTGAGTGTAACTAACTTACCCCTATTGTTCAAGTCATTCCATCCCTTGTCTTGGGCTTCAGTTCTTCCTAGTTTTTCATTCAAAAGGCAATACATTACACCCCTTCTCCTTCTCCCAATCAGCATAAAATCAAGAACGAGACGAAGGGGCGACAGAGAATGAAATATGAGGATCGATGCCTCCAAATGCTACTTCTCTTCACCAACGATTCAAAGTGATTCCCCTGCTTGATCTATTAGTGAAATCCTTTTACAGTTTATTCTTTTACCATTAAACCAATTCAAATATGACAAACATATGTAAGAACAAATCTTGAAATTCAACGATCCTTCACTACTATCTCATAAAACTGTCAATACTTTTTAAAGCTCCATGATTAATATAATAAAGTTAAAAGAGTTTCCAATAACTATGAGTTCCTAATCTACAATTAACTAACAAGAGACAAAAAACAAGTGTTAATCAAGTTAGAAAACCAAACAAAGCACTCCCTATGAGATTCTCAATTAAGAAAGACAAGAAAACATGAGAGAAATATGAAATAAACAATACAAAAGCATGCAAAATTATCTAAATTGATCAAACCTTCATCCCATAGGGGGATTGGTGCTCCTTTAATGTGGAAATAATCCCTTTCCCAATCCCTTTGATAAGTTCCAATGGTGTTGTTGATTCCAAGTGCATGAGTTGACTCCAAATGATGATAAAACTAGCTAAGATGTGATGAAAATGGATGAAAAATGTCTATTTAAAAAGAATTCTTCAACTTGTGGATGATTTCTTCATAGAGAATCCCTTTATAAATAGGGTTGAAGGATTGAAGAATGAACAGATTGGAGGAAAGTAGGACTAAAGGAGAGCCAATGAGAGTGAGACACTTGTCACAATTCCGTTGGATGAGGATGGAGCACATTTTGGAGAATGTGCATAATTAAGGGGATGTAAGAGAGATAAATGCATATGTTGAGAGTGTAAGAGGATGTGGGTGAGGATGTAAGAGAGATTAATGCATGTGATTGAGATGTAAGAGAAGTTAATGCATGTTTAAGAGGCATTAATATTTGGACAAGAAAGTTAAATAAATGGAGTTATTGAAGGAATATTCCCAAAGCATATAATTTTGTGAGGGAAAATAGGGTAATTAGTTAATTAAAAGAATTATTTTCATGTGCAATTTGGTTGGTTAATCAAAGGTTGAGTTTGACCAAAGTTTCAAGTCAAAAGCTAGAGGATGGGTAATGATGATTAGGAGTTAATTAATTCAGAATTAATTAATTTGAAGGGATTAGGAGATTATGACATTTGATTTGATTAATTTGATTTATCAAATTAGATGAGAGGACTTTAGGGTTTTAATTAAATAAATTTATTTAATTAATTAAACAAGATGAACATTAGTGAATTAATCTAATAAATTGCTTTATTTGATTAATAGAAGAATTGATATTAATTGATCAAATTTAGATGCATAATGTTGATTAGGATTATTTGCATGTCTATAGTACAATAATATATTAACATACTTTTACAACAAAATAAGACCTAACAATTTTATGAAAAGCTATTTTAGTCAAACTGTCTGATAGTTTGAAATGAGAAGATCAACTTGCTCACATATTTTCACATGCCTTGTTTCATAGTAATCAATGTTGTATGTATTTGGCCATTAATTTATCCAAATGCAACCCTTAACAATCCATTTCAAGAAATTCTCCAATAAACAAGATTTTTCAACCTCCACACAACACTCTATCCATACTCATCACTTGCAAATACAACTCCACCATTTGTAGGTATTTAACTATTGTTCATTTCATGTACCTCTCTCCACCACCCCTTTGAATCCACTCCTACTTTGCAACCCTTTCTATAAGCAACTTCCTTCCCACTTCCATTATCATACAAAAACCACTCCAAAATTCCTTGCTTTCCTTCACTACTCTACTTGAATTTCCAACTACTCACATGATTAGTACTAAAACTAGTTTCATGGAGAGACAATGATTTTTCATAGATGGGAAATTTATAATGGTAGTTAGTACCAAGAAAAATCCTATGTGAAGTCAACTTTTTAACTGGTTTGGCAGAAGATTTATTCAAGCTCACCATTAGCACTTTGCCAACATCATGAGGGGCAAGGTGCAGGCTTATTCTGGAAGGAAAATGCCCTTCTTTTGAAACTGCAACTATTTTCCCAAATGCCAATTGAAAATCATTGTACCTCACATTATCAACGCTCATTTCAAATTCCACAGTCATTCAACACCACTGCCCTTTATTTGAGCTGAATGACTGCCTGCATCTACTGGTGGCTCAAAACATATTGAAGCATTGAGTCATTTATATTGGGTAGTTGAAATTGTAGATGGGTATGGGAATTTTTCATGGCGAGAAGAGGAGCATAGCCTCTGACTACATAGTAACCGCTTGTGGAGCACAAATAGTTCATAGGATCGAACCTTTGCTACTCTGAATTGATACCTGGATGAATTTAGTATATATGTACCCTAGTAACCGCATGAAATTCTCTTCCAAGTCGGCCCCCATGGACACCTGAAAAGATTTCATTGCCTCTTTGGGATGCATAATTTTTTTTAGGTTGGAGCCCACCATGTCAAAATATAGACAACCCACCTAGAAGGGGGATTCACATGTGTGCAGCCAGAAGAATCTGCAGAGGAACAAGAAATTGTAGAGCTCTTTACATGTATGTGGATCTACACACAAAAGTGAACTTTCAGATATATTAGTGTCCTTACAAAATAATGTGTTGTGGCCCTTGCTTGGAGCATGGTTGAGGATCTCTTCTTGTAGACATGATATTAAAGGAAGAGTCTTCTTCTCCATTGATTCTTCGTTTCCCAGAGGGAAAGTATTCAAAACCCACAAAGCTTGGTTGTCATACTCTATAGGCCACTCACCACCTAGAATAAAAGGGGTGGTTACACACCATGCAAATTTGATACAAGTTTTTGTAGATTTGATACAATATTTCGTAGCTGTAAGATTGAATGTGGAGCTCGGTGACAGTTAAAATTTGTAACCGAAAATGATTTCCTAACGAGTAGTTTAACGGCATGAAACAAGTTTTGCTGAAAGTTCATACTGTATATAGCCTATCCGCTAATTAAAAACTTCAACTAATTAAAGTGCTTATTTCATATCATAATTAAAATGCAAAATTAATATCTAACATTGATGTGTGTATTTCATACACTAGCCCTTGCAAAAAAAATGCTTATAAGCATAAATATAAATTACAAAGGAAACGTTATAGAAATTAATTTTTTTGCTTTTCTCTACCAAAACACTTTTTCTTACACCTTGTGGTAGTGTTAAGTGTCATCTTCAGTAAGGTAGGTGGCAAATCACCATAGAAAATAAATGATCTAGTATATACAATGTGATTGTTCATCTTATATCTATGCAGCAATGAAAACCCTTCAAGTTGCATAGGGTGCTCCATCTCGCAAAATATTAGGCTAAAGTTAAGTGTTCGAAGAATTGACATCTTGAGAAGATTAATGATTGTTTAGAATTATTAAGAATTTATAATCCATTATAATTGTGTCAAAAGTTTTTAAAAGTTTGTATATATTAAAAGAAAGCATTAACATTTTTATTCTTATTATAAAAAATATTATTAGTACAAATAAAAAGATTAAAGAAGTGTAGTCGTTTTAACATTTGATGACGGTTCTAGATTAAGAGGATTGTGGATGTTGCATTTGAATTGATTTTTCTCTACTCTTGACTTTTGTGTCTTTAGGATGACATATTACAATGTCCTACCTCTTTCACTCTATCTAATGCTTTGTGACCTTTTAATATGTTTGTGCAATGAAAATACTTTGTTTGGACTCTGTGGTGACATAGATATTTTTGGATACTTTCTTTGAAGAGGTTGACTAAAAAAATGTCCTTGATGGTGGTCAGATCCCACAAAATATTTGAAAGATTTGAAAGAGATTTGTAGAAATATGTTAAAAGCCTATATGATCAAGTTGTATCATGCGAGTTCTCAGTACAATAATAGAGCATTTTTCAAACATATAGTTATCTACTATGCCATAATTGATTGTGTGTACAAACTCCTACTTTTCCTATGCATTCTTACACTTAATTCTTTATTTAATAAATTTAAAAAAAAAATTGAGGTTGTTTAAATGTATACAACAGATTTTTTTAGAGATTTTGTAAAACAAAATAGGTTTTACTTACAATACCGATATGCAAATCACCAAAATTATAGACTAAGGAGGGAGAGAGTTGACCTCTATTATCCAATTATTTTCATTAAAAAAAAATACAAATTCTAAATTTAAAAAATAAAAAATAAAAGCCGTACAAATAACCACAAGTTCGGAGCAGTTCAACTTGAATCACGCAAACGCGTTGAGTGCAGTAAAGTCCCTCCTCTCTCCGTAGTAGTTTAAAGACTTGAGACTCGTACAAAGCAAGCTGATCTACGCTGTAATATCAGTCAGCATTTACCTGTTCAACGGTCTGCAACTGCAATTATGGCCTGCGGGCGGCCCCCTGTTTCCTAGATGCCACAAATTACAAGTAAACCAAGTACTTTCAAACATGAACAATCTAGAGCCTTCTCCAATTTGAATGGACCCAATTTCTCTCCTCATAAATATTCCTTGCAAATCTAATTTCCATCAGATTTGGCTTACAAAGTTATTAAGTTCAGAAATGCAAATGGCACTTTCATCTGTTTCTGAGGAAATTAGCAGAATGTTTGACAACTTGGACGAAAATGGCGATGGCAGGTTGTCTGGCCATGAAATAAGTTGCTTCCTCAGCAAGCTTGGAATAAGTCTATCAGAACAAGAATTGAAGTGTATGGGGATGGGCATCTCCCAGAACGAAGATGGCAGCTTAAATTTTGATGAATTTGTTGTGCTTTACCAGTCTGTTATGGGCGAGAGCAGCACAATTATTAGTAATAAAGAGTTGGACGATGAATTGAAGGAGGCATTCAAGATTTACGACACGAATGAAGATGGGTATATATCTTGTGCGGAGCTTCAACAAGTTTTGTGCAGATTGGGATTGAAGGAGAAGGGCGGTGATTGTGCGGAGGAGTGCCAGAAAATGATATGCAGATATGATTCAAACTCGGACGGCCTCATAGACTTCTCTGAATTTAAGAGCATGATGACTAAGATGACATCGACTTCTGCCTAGCCTTCATGTAGCTTCGTTGCTCTGAGGCTGATTAGGGTTTCAAACAATCTTCTTGTATATGTTTTAAAACTTAAACTTTTGTTGGCTCAGATCTCCTTTGAGCTATATATGTTGACTGTCAAAAAAAAATATAAGCAAGCATGACTTAATATAAGACCAAGATTTGTGTTGCAGTTCCATTTGATGAAAACCTTAATTTCCACAAGGTCAGTCTGCGTTGTACAAATCCCTCTATAGAAAAAAAATGTTCATTCTCATATTAATTAAGAAAAAGAGAAGAATCAAGAATGACCAAATGAAAATAAATTGTTTGGGTCCTGAACACTTTCAATTACATATGCTAATTCTCTTAGAATGGGAATTTGCAGGTTATTGCAACAGCAATAGCAGTTGGGCTTCATGCAGAAGCTCATTTAGCATGTGATTTTCCCCATCAAATGATGAATATGAAACTTTAAGACAATTTTTTTGGAGACGAAAAGCCACCCAAGTACTGTTGGTTTGTTCAAGGTGTTGAAGGCGTTACAGGTGTAATCATGGTGGTGCTCGTTGCAATTGCGTTTGTCCTTACCACTCCCTGGTTTAGAAGAAGTAGGCTGTCTTCTTACAGGATTCAATGTCTTATGGTATCCCCACCATCTGTTTATGATTGTCTATACACTACTGATAGTCTAAGTAACAAAGTTGTATCTCATAGCCACAAACGGTACTAGAAAATGGTGAGCAATCTATGACACTCGATCTTATATGATTGTTTTCAGTCGGTCTTAAAACTCTTATAATTTATTTTTTATTTATTTTGTAAATAATATAAATAACGATGAGAAATAAATATCTTAAAGTTTCTTTCAAACCTTTTTTTTCAATTTTGGGAAGATTTCTATTATGGGAGAAATAAATATCTAAAAGTTTCTTTCAAATCTTTTTTTCAATTTTGGGAAGATTTCTATTATGAGGTTGTAGGCAACTCTATTGATCATTTCTTTTCTTGAAGGTTGGCTCTCCTTCTTCTTGCATGGGTCACTTTACATTTGTTTGATGTCCAATGGATATTGCTATCTCCAAGCCTCTTCGTGGGGACATCGTCTTGATGGTGAAAGACAAGCCTTAGACTCAACCACTTGATTATGAGGGTCTCCCCTTCTGATGTAGGCATTGCTTTACCATTTGTCACATGGCTACAAATTGTTCACTCTCTCAACGCAAGGACACATTAACCTAACACATGTTGGCCACGGATAGCTAGACTCTTAATGATGGGTCGGACTCTCTTCGTGGGGTAGCACGGAGAAGCCTATGGCTTCGTGGTAGGGCGGAAATCGCCTCGATGATGCTCTCTCTCTCTCCCTTTACTCTCTTCTGCTTTAGATTAAGGAGAAAGGATGAAAGAGGTTTGTCTTAAATTCTTTATTTCAATTTAGAATTTAACTTCATTTTGTTATTGGTTAAGAAGTATATGATTCTTATTTAATTTTGAATTCTAATTCCAGTATGATACTGAATATGAGATGTGTGATTCATATTTTAGTTTGTGAATATTATCATGCCCTAACACTATGACTGATTAAGTGCTATGATAGAATGTTCATATGCAAGTTTATTAGCAAGTGTTGCCTCATTATGCAATTATTTGTTTCATTCTTATGAATATAACCGTTGGAGTAATTCCTTACTCATTATGATGATAAATCTGAGCAATGCAAATCAATTGTATGTAACTCTTTAACGGATGGTTCTTGTTGCAATTTGGGTATTTGTTGTTACATTTGGTATCATGGTGGAAGAAAACCAACAAAGATCACTATATGAGAAAGAGTGATTTGCTTCTATCCAAACCATTCTCTCTTCCATCCACTAACCATAAGGATAGAGAGATCCATTAAGGGAGGGAATGATGAAACTTTTTCAAAGATCCCCTGATCGATCCTTTATCATGAGTTGGGCAATCGATGAACCTCTTTCTCCAATAAGGGATAGAATACATTTCCCATCCATCATCCCAAGTCGAAACATGAAGCAAGTATTCTAATTGAAGAATCATTCAATCTCTATCCACTCCACCATTCAATGCAAAGGCTCCTAGCAATAAAAGAAGGAATTGGTTGCATGAAAGTGTCAAGCTATCCATCCCTGCCACCATCTCCTACCACAAGTGTTTGTTCCCCACCCAATCTATAGCCTCTCATCTAAGGTGGGTGGGAGGACAAAGGCTCAAGTGGGGACATGGGAGGCTTCATGCTTTGGCTCTCGAGTTGATGGTTCCTCTCAATATGATGAGTCTTCTCAGGATGTTGGTGCAAATGGTGCAACTCTAGCAAGTCTCACTTATGTTGCTTCATCAACTCATATTGGTGAGTCACAACCACCTTCTACTCTAATCAATCAACCTACTATGCAATCAGCTTTAGATTTGTTTCGGCCTATTTGTGAGGTTCAACCTACTGAGGTTCAAAAATCCTTTGTTCCTACTACACACATAGTTGGAGCCTTTCAAATGAAATCCCCTCCTACTTATCCTAGTTATGTTGACTTGAATAATGATATTTCTTGAACTATCATACAAAAGCAAAAGGAAGGTCTTCCCAAGTTTGTCTCCCAATCTCATACTAGAGTGAAGGGTGTGAGGTTGAATAAGGTTGGGTTTCGCATTGCCTAGGTTGGATCTTGAGGATCCCTAGATTGTTTTTAACCTTTTGATTATAGTTGTGTTCACAGTTTAGTTGCATCGGTGTCTTTCTTTGTTTTGATTTGTTGGGTTGTTTTGTTTGCTCCATATATAATGGTTCGCATTCCATCTCCTTGAGAGCTACTTCATTGTAAAATGGTTTGGGCCCTTTCAAAACCCTTTTTTTCACGAATATCAAAAGGTATCATCTAATTTACAAATTTGAAATACAAAAATGTATATAATATCCTTTACAACCTTCAAATATGCACATATTACATATTTGTTTATGATTAATTGAATGAATGTCTTGTAACTATTTTAGTTTTATGTATAAATCATTTTTTAGGTTTGCATTTATTACATATTTCATTTTGTGTATAGAATTTTTTTAATGTTTACTTTTATTTTATAAATTATATAAATAATAATGAGAAACAAATATATGAAGACATTGTTTAATTTACAATTTTGAAATACATAGACGTATATAATATCCTTCACAACATTCAACATATGCTCATAATACATATTTGTTTATGATCAATGGAAGGAATGTTTTGTTAACAATTTCAATTTTGTTTGGAATTAGTTTTCTATTTGGTTGTTTTTGTGGTTCATACACGTTGGACTTATATCATAAAGACATGCTCACTCTTATTTTAGAGGTATGTATTGAAGACAATATAAAGTTAGTTTGTGTAAAGCAATGAAAATAAAGATGAGAATATATCATTGGTAGTGTGGGAAAATATCTTAATGCATTGGTATAAGACTGTCAAGCATCCACATGTACATCATGAAGGTGTGAATGTATTAGGTTATAACTTTTTTCTAAAGCATATGCTATGAAGATGGTAATGAAAAGAATACATTGAAATTTTATCTAGAAAAAATTGCATTTGTTTGAGGATATAAACACTTATTTGAGAAGCCTCTAATCACTAGTAAAGTTCATATTTTCCCCATGGCTAAGGGGTTTTATGTTGCTAAGTTTGAAGATGCTCAAGATAGAAACAAAATATTATGTGATCATTTTTTTAGTTAGGAGGACAGATTTTTGTTGATGATTAAGCCTTGGCATTCTGATTTCAACCCTTCTTCTGAAACGTTTACTAAGATCCCGATCTGGGTTCGACTTCTTAATCTCCCCCTCCATTTATGGGCGGATCCTCTTTTAAAGGAAGTGGGTGATGCCCTTAGAGATTTTTTGTTGGTGGATGATAAATCCTTTGATATTTTTCACTCCACCTTTGCCCACATATTGGTTGAAATGGATGTTTCAAAAGGGCTGCCTGCTGAGATTTTACATAAATTTGCTAATGGTTCTTGGGTTCAACCTTTGGACTATGAAAGGATTCCCTTCCAATCCGATGTAGAAGATGTTTTAAAACAAACCACGTGGTTGCACATTGTGGATTTGAGAAAAAAGCAATGAAAGCTACATGGTGGAAAGGTGCTTCTCAACAACATTATACGATTGTGAAGAATTCTGAGCAAAATAGGAGTTTTTCTTAGGTGGTTGCATTGGACTCACAGGGTCTTGGGGTATCCTCTCTGGATGTCACAAATGGTGGGGTTGCTGATGTTGTGCAAGATTATCATGTCGAAACCCCTAATGAGAGAGTGATTGGGCCTCAGGTTGTCGTTTCTAGTGATAGCATTCCGACTATCAATTTTGGTGGCTTTTCTGATAAGGGCACACCTACAAGGAGGAATATTGTTGAAACTTCTATGATAGTGGTTGCAGGCATTCTTTTTCAAGATAATGGTGTGTTGGATTGGCATGATAAAGCAGCACAACAGGGAAGAGCGTTGGATTTCTATTAAGGGCAAGAAAGCTAAGTTCTCTAAGCCTTCTTTTGACATGACTCTCCGCTCCAACAAGAGTAGCTCTAAATGTAAATCTTGATGATTCTTGGTTAGGGGTTGGTTTTTGACTGGCTGCAAATTGTTCTTCTTGCAGCTTTGTTTTTTGTTATGAGAGCCTTTAAAACCCATGTTCTTTGGCTTTGAATGTCTTTTTTACCCTTGGTTGTCTAAGCTTTCATGGTCTTTATGTTAGGACAACTTTCTGATTGAGGGTTCTAGATCCATTCAAAATTTGATTGTAAAAGGTTTCGGATCCCTTCAAAACCTGTTTTTTCCTTAATCAAAAACACTTATTTGAATATCATTCACATTTAAAAAAATATTATTCATAATAACACATTAATGAGAGGAAGGTTGATGAAATGGAAATTCTCACTAGAACATCCTCAAAACATATTCCTTTTGGTATAAAAGAAAAAGTAGAACTCAATGCTCTACTTGAAGGTTTGAAATAATGCCTCTCAAACAAGGTTGAGAGTATAGACATGGAAGAAAATTTCATGATCTATATCAAGCAATTAGAGTGAGGAAGTACAAAATTGGAAACTCCAAATAGAGTGGATGATATATGTGTGTTGCTTGATCAATTAAATGACTATTTGATTAGGCATGTATACAAAGAATCAAATGAGATGTTAGGATTCTTAGAAAACTATGAGTGTGATCAATCCTCCCCTATCAGAATTTCAAATCAGTTTGAGGCATGGGACAACTTGCAACAAATCATAATCACCGAACATATCTCAAGAGAGGCCTCCTCTTGGCTCTGATTTCCAATATAATGTAGGATGATTTTTCATGGGAGATTTCTCTTGCTTTGTTTATTTATGAGCATATCGTTGGAATATTAGGTAATTTCTATAATGACCTATGTGTGAGGGTTGAACCCCGCAGATGTCTTAGCACGTCGTGTTGGTAGGTGTGTACCTGATAACTAGATGATGGGGCTCAAAGGCCACATGTCCACTATGCTCGTGGCTTCTATGCCTTCACCTCTAAAGCTAGTGGGACACAAACCTCACCCTTAACACCCTGGGTAGCCGTCTTCACTACTAGGTCGATCTTTTGGTGTAGTGATTGGGCCTTTGTGATATCAAAGCCAAGGTCTCGAGGTCGAGCCCTATGGAGCGTGGTGGGTTGTACTGTCTCATGCATGAAGGGCTAAACCCTGACGAATGTCCTAACTCATCGTGTTGGTAAGAGTGTACCTGATAACCAAATGGTGGGGCTCCACGACCACATGTCCATTGTGCTTGTGGTTTCTATGCCTTCACCTTTGAGGCTGGTGGGACACAAACTCGCCACAACACCAAAGGCCCAACCTAGTAGTGAGGGCGGTTACCCAAGGTTTAGTGAGGGCGGTTACCCAGGGTGTTAAGGGTGAAGTTTGTGTCCCACCAACCTCAGAGGTGAAGGCATAGAAACCACGAGCACAGTGGACACATAGTCGTGGAGCCCCACCATTTGGTTATCAAATACACACCTACCAACACAATGGATTAGGACATCCACCAGGGTTTAGCCCTTCACGCATGGGACATTACAACCCACCACTCTCTATAGGGCTCAACCTCAAGACCTTGGCTCTAATACCACAAAGGCCCAACCACTACACCAAAAGACTGGCCTAGTAGTGAGGGCGGCTACCCAAGGTGTTAAAGGTGAGGTTTGCATCTCACCAACCTCAGAGGTGAAGGCATAGAAGCCACGTGCATAGTGGACATGTGGTTGTGGAGCCCCACCATCTGGTTATCAAGTACACGCCTACTTAGTGTTGACGTGTGTTTTATGACCACACCAACACATAATAAAATGTCCAACGGTCACTCTATTCTCTCTTGATCAAAGTATTTTGCATGTTAAGATCGCGTGAAAGATCATGCGTTCAACTCCAAAGTTCCTTATATTGCGAATAGACTCAATTGGTTGATGTGAATATGCTAGATAATCCAAGGGGACTTACGTAATTGTTCAACTTCTTGAAGCAGATGAAAGATTTGACTATGATGCTCTGATTTCTAAACTAGCCGAGAAATGTTGAATTTAAAGGAGATAAAGGGTAAAGATTCTAAAATCTATTTCTAAAGGTGGAACACGAGGATCAACTTTAACAAACTTCAAACCAGACTTTGCTTTGTCTCCCTTAGGACAACTTCCACAAAATCGGTGCAATCTTCAAAGGGTGAGTAGGATGTTCAAATCATGACACAACATGCACACACCATCACAACGATGCATGTGGACACACGAATCACAATTGAAGTTAAACGCTAATGTTCCAGTTGACCACGCAGGGCGAACTCACCATCAGTAAGCCCGCTAGTGGTATGGACAAAAGAAGACTTGCTCAAATCAAACCATGTATTCCACAACTAACAACTATTTGCATAAAATGAAGCCTGCTTTACTCTATCTACTTGAATCGGAAAGACGAAAAAGCCCTGCCAACCACTCACAACAAAAGAGAGAATCACCAATCAATGAAATTTTTTGTATTATGAGAGTCTTCCACAACAATTTCTTGCAAAAACCTTCAAAGGGAAAGCTTTTCTTTCCTTTTCAACTAAGCTAACTTCTAACTAAATGTTATATGTCTTCTACTCTCTAGCTCTTATTCAACTCTTGATCTAAAATCTAATAGATTACAAATGAGGGGGGATGCCCTTTTTATAATAAGCCCATTTCAGTGGACGGTTCAGATTGAATTATAATGAAGGGCTCAGATCGAGCCACATATGCCCTAATTAGGGTTTCTGCCCTAAAAACCGCCAAAGAGAGGAGTGGGTAATAAATGCACAGAAGATTCTTCGCTCCCCTGCAGGAACCATAATGAGCAATTAATGCCCATCATCACCTTCTAGAAGATCCTCGTCCAGCAAAGCATTTTCGTTGTCCTTCTCCTGAATAGCAAACTCGATCAAATGGGCCAACACTGCCTCAACCTCTTGAACTAAAATCGGTGGGATGTGGTTGAGTTGAAATTCCAGCACCGTAACTGTCTGCCCGTGCCGAGTATAAGACTTTCTTCAAGCAACCAAGGCATCCTATGTATTTTGAATTATGCTGGAGAAAGTGGAGATGTTCTCAAAGTCATCCTGGACAATTGATCTTACGACCGAGAAGAAGGGAGTCAACCTATCCCTCAAGCCACCTGCAGTTATCTCTTCCGGAGCCAACCTCCTAGCAAATATGGCCTCCAAAGTATTGAGGATTCCATCCAGAATATTATTCATTGCTTTCCTGACTCTAGTTGAATCCGCTCGTGCTGCATCATGGAAACCATGACCCATGACCACTGAGGAGTACCAACTAGTGAAATCATACCTATCACCCTCTTGTATTACACGCCCATCCACCAGGGTGTGCAAAGGCATGTGCATCAAAGCCCCTAGACGAAGAACAGTCTTCGTTTAATAAATTTGGGTTTCACTCCAGGCTTGATCTACTATATCCATGCGTGCCAGAACGTCTAAGGCTTGCCGGTAAGCATGAGCAAGATCCTCCATAAATTTTGTTTCAATCCGAACATGGCCAACCCACTTATCTGCTTTTGCTTCCATCTTCAAATCTT
This sequence comes from Sequoiadendron giganteum, assembly GCA_007115665.2. Classification (NCBI taxonomy): domain Eukaryota; kingdom Viridiplantae; phylum Streptophyta; class Pinopsida; order Cupressales; family Cupressaceae; genus Sequoiadendron; species Sequoiadendron giganteum. The sequence continues at coordinate 85,344,702 of CM021100.1, read as the reverse complement.
CCAAGCTGACAACTGACTCTCTCGGAAACTCTGGCGGGAGTTCAACTGTTGGGTTCCCCTGTTCACCTGAACGTACAAGATTTTGCACATATCTTATCAAATTCTTGTGCTCCTTCTTTAACTTCTTATACTTTCCCTTCGTGCGGAGCAACTGGTCTTTTAGCGCCTGATAGGAGTTGTCGAACTCCTCAACAATTTGGGCTCCCGTAGGACGACCCAACTCCACAGTGGTGATCACGTAATTCTCAGGCCTCTCCTCAGCTCAATCACACTCCTCCCTCGGGACAGCAACCTAAAGTTTGCGAGAGCCTGACTCATCAGTTGAAATCTTTGAAAACTTCCTGGCTCTCTTTTTTTCCGGCGGTGCACTAATCCTCTTGAGGAACTCCTCCATCTCAACGGTTGAATCTATATCATCCTCAGGATCTCTTCTCATTCTATTTGTAAGCCAATCCGGCACCGTCTGTTGTGGATTGCAAATGACGAGGGGTTGCTCCACCGTTGCCTCCACCTCGTGTACTTCTCTTCTATCACTATTCTGCTCGGGCTCATCAGTCTCCACGAGCTGAGTATCTCCTGAACCTTGTGTCCCTTGCTCTGTGTTTTCTTCTTCTTCCAATGCCATGTCCAACATCTGCTGGAAACGGGTATCGGCCACCGTTTCCTCTTCTTCTTCCTATTGGCCTCCTTCTCCGAGTGCACTGATACTTAGGTTGTCTGACTCCCTGATGTTGGGCTGATCTATTTCTTCAAGTCCTCGCTCTTCATTCAATTCTGCCCTCTGATTAGCAAACATCGAAATTTCTCTCAAACTCGAGGATTGAGTTTGTGACCGCGTGGGTGATGCTTGCTCCATCCTTAAAGGTATCGGTTGGGTCGGCACCTCATCTTGCGCTTCCATCGTTCCGGCAACTTGCTTTCCCTTCTTCATCGATAGTGGCCTTTGATCACCCATCAAGTCATATGTAAGGGCAACTGATCTGCTCTTAAGTTTGCTTACGTGTCTATCGACCCAAGCCCTTGTGAAAGTCATCACCAGAATAGAAAGTGTGTCCAAGTCCATGATTTCTAGCTCGGACCAATCAGGTGGTGGGACTGGAATATTTTTGACTGACTTGTAGTCAGGTTGTATGACATTGACATCTTTTTCCACCTGATCGAGAACTGGAATGACTTCACACTCCCTGATTAACTTGAGAGGGAACCTAGTGAACATCCTTCTTATTTCAGCCTCATCCACCGCATTTGCCCAAAAAACCTCTATGTTAGCCTTGCCTGTACACAACATTTTGCACCACTCGGATGTTTCTATAAGGATCGAAATTATGCCTGCCTATGTGATATGAGAGATGGAAGAATTGCAGCTCATCCTCTGCCTCCCGAGCTGCCTGCAAGGAGGGACACACCTCACTGGAATTCCCCATGGTGATAGGAAAATCCAATCCCTTCTTCCTCTTCTTCTTTTGAATTTTATCATAGGCAATGAGTTGCCTAGATACTTCTAGCATTACTATATGATCAGTGGGATACCTCGGCAATCGATATGGATACAAGGTGAACCCCTGCAGCCTAATGTATGTGAGTTTCGAAAATTGGATGAGCCAATAGCCATATTCTTCGATCAACGCCTGTGCTTCCTTTGAAATTATCTGTTGCGTTCTCTGTTGAAGGGTCCTTGCAATATGCATTGTGAATGCATCATTTGCCCACTTGTAGCTAGCAGTGTTAGTCAAATGTAATTGTGTGCAGGCCTCGTGGATCTTGAACTAGTCAGGGGCACAGCCGATTGACTCCTTGTATGTGATTCCCCGATACTTGGTCATCTGAGCCAGCATGTACATCACGTACAAGCTCATATAAAAGGTCTTCGTCCTTCTCAGGCTCTTGAATTGTTCATCAATGTTGTCGCTAATCATCCTAGCCCAATCAACACATTCTTTTCCTTCCAATATGATTTCGATGAAGTAGAGCATCCAAGGCTCGAAGATGTAGGCTTGCGCACTCCCGTTCACCCTGCTGAGCATCATTATCAGGTCACAATACTCTTGTTTCACATCTTCAGCAATAATTTGCTTTGGGAGCTTAGTGCGGGGTGGTTTTGGCCTCTACATCCAGACCCTGTTGATGACTGCAGCAACCCTTTCGAAGGAGGAGTACATTTTATCTGCCCTGTCCTTTGTTTTGTACAGCATCCTCTCGGAAGTAGGAATCCCAAATGCCTCCCCAATAGCATCTGGTGTGAAGTTGGCAAATAATTTGCCATCTGGAGAGACAATGGTTCTTCGCTCCGGCTTGTAGCAATTCACACACTCCATGATTAATTTTGGGCACTATATTGCTGATGGAAAACCAGCAGCTGCGTAGATTCCATTTTTCATAATATTGTGTGTTGTAACTGACGGTCGATGACCTCCCAATCCGTACATCCTTGATTTGAGTGCACCCAGATTAAATGAACCAAGGTTGGTGTCATTTAATCCCGCCAACTTTGAAGTAATTGCTAACTTCGAAAGAAATGGTTTGGCAAGCTTTTTTATTATTGCTTGTCGGGATGACCTTGTCTTGCCTGCTTCAGTATTTGCAGCTTTTTCTGCAGCTCTGCTTGTTCTTGCCATATCTTTTGCTCCAACCATCTGCAAAAAAATAAAATAATAAGTTAGACTGCAAATTTTTAATAAAATAAAACAATTCCCGAGATGGCCGCGAATACGGAGTTAGCTTTGAAAATAAAATCCCTCAACATAAATTTATAACTCCAAACCTCAAACAATAAAATCTCTGAGCTTAGAAAGAACCTTTAGCAACTTCACTTCTGATTGGTGAAGAAGACTTGCAACCAACTAACGACTTTCAACAAGTAGTTAACTTCCTCAACACAAAATAATTCGAATCTTTGACTTCAATTTGTCAACTTCAGCAATTAGAAGAATAAAGAGATCACTGCAGTATGGAATTTCGAATTTCTTCTCAACTCCAACAACAATTAACTTTCAACAGTTCGGATATAAAATCCCCAGCAACTTCAAGAACTCTTCTGCAACTTCAAAAATCTGCAGCAACTTCAACTCTCGGCAATTTGAAAATACATTCTCCAGCAACTCCAACATATAATTTCGAAATTTGCAGCAACCTCAACAATTTGAAAATAAACTCTCAGCAGTTCGAGAAACAAATTCTCCGGCAACTTCGCACTTAGAAAATAAAATTTCTCAACCTCACTCTCAGCAACCTCGAAAATATTTCAATCTCTCAAAGAATTTTCTCTACTTCAGCAATTCTCAGCACTTAGAAATGTGAGAAGAAATGAGAGAAATGGTTGCTTAAATAATTCTTCTCGAAGAATCTTGCTAAGTAGAACTGGAGTTATTTTTAGCACTTTCATCAATTCGCCACTCTCTTCCCTTAGAATCTTCTAATTTAGGCACAGTAGTGGGCTCGTCGTAGACCAGTCATCATGGCATTTGCCATTAATGAGGATTATTTCCTTGCAAAATTCGAATTTTTCCCTCCAGTCTGCCAGTTAATTCCTGGTAATTAAACAACTTGCGAGAAAATTACTCTGACTTGATTTGAAAATTCCACTTTAAAATCCTCGCAATGTTTAATTAAATTCAACTCGAAAAATTCATAGGAGATTTAAAATTATTTCCAACCTGTTGAAACATCTGCCATTAAATCATCAACTTTATGAAATTTGCTTTAGACATTTTAAATCCTCTCTTTAAAATATTCAACTTTGTTGATTTAAATCACCTGCTTGCTCAAATTAATCCACCCTCTGAAATTTAATCTCCCTTTGGAAAATAATCTAGTCAAAATGATTTTCCTCTGAAAATATCAAAATCTCCCTTAGGAAAATAATTTTAAAATTTCTCGACCCATGGATGTATTTTAAAGGGTTCATTTAATTTTTTCACTTGACGCATAGAAAAATACTCATCGATGTTAATTCTCCCCTTGAAAAATATTTCATCAAGTTGCCAACTCCATTTAAATGTCTCTGGAAAATTTTCATATTTATCCACATCGAAGGCGTACTTTTCTCTAGCGGAATTTTAAATCTCCATGTCTTAGGAAAATAATCCTCAATTCCTCCATCTGACGCATTTGACCCCTTGGTATTTTATTTTTCCACACTTAGAAATAACCAACCTTAGAAATAAATTGAAATGCTTTCACTCCTAGGCGTATTTCATCTCATTCAATTTTACATCTCCATGCCTTAGAAATTTTCAAGGCTTTTATCACAAGGTAGGCACATTTGGAGTGTGTAGCTTCTATCTTTGCCTTAGAAATTTTCGATCAACTCACCTTAGCTTGGGCGCAAATTAGAGGGTCTACTTTTATTTCCGTGCCTTAGTTTATTTTGCCAACCCCTCAACACTTGTTGGGCGCATTTACTACCTCAAGCTTTCATTTGTGGGCAGACTTTCATGTAGCCACTTTGTTTTCCACACCTTGGAAAATTCCTCACGCCCTTACCCTTGCTGGGCACATTTTGATGTGCTAGCTTCCACTTTCAACACTTAGGCGTTTCTAGCCTACTCCTCCATCATGGGCGCAAATAGCTTAGGGAGCTTTTATTTGCAATGTCTTAGAAACTTTTTGGAATTCCCTATACAAGCTAGGTGCATATTGACTAGCATGCTTCTATTTTCCACACCTTAGACTTTCTTATGTTTGCTTGATCTTGCTTGTGGCCTGGGCACATTTTAGAAGGTCTACTTCTATTTTCATTTTGACTTAGGCGCATTTTAGGTGTAGTGCTTCTATTTTGGACACTTAGGAATTTTCAAACATCTTCAATATTCTTTCCAAGGTGAGGGCGCATTTTCCATGTTGAACTTTTATTTCAATGACTTAGAATTTTTTATGACCCTCTTCTCAACTTGGGCACATTCTAGGGGTCTAGCTTGCATTTCATGCCTTAGTAGAATTTTGAAGGCACTTCATCCTTGGGCGCATTTGAGAGGGTATGTGAGGGCGCATTTTACATGCCATGCTTTTATTTTCCACAGAGAATTTCTTAACCTCATGACCCTTTGGGCGCATTTTGAAGGTGAAGCTTCTGTTTTCCACGCCTTACATTTTTCATGGCATCACCCCAAGCTTGGGCGCATATGAAGGTGTTCACTTTCATTCTTGACTCAAGAAACTTTTTCTTCTTAGCTGGGTGCCTTCAAAGGTATGAGCCTCTGTTTTGCCATACTCAGTAAAATTTTCATGCCTTTTGCGTGCCCTTGCTTTCACATTCTATTTTTAGCAAGTCCTTGCTTCTCTAACCTCCACAGCTCCGTTTGTCATGAAATTTTCACCATATGACCCTCTTTGCTCGGTGAACTTGTTTTCACCTGCCCCTTGCTCTGACTTGCTATTTTTAGTAAGCCCCTGATTTCCTTGACTTTTGCAGCCCCATTTGACTTGAAACTTGTCAAGCGTGGTCCTGATGACTCAAGTGGCCTGTTCATACCTACTTCTGGTGCAGACCTACTATTTTTAGCCATGAAATGACTTACTAAAAATAGTAAGTTCTCTGATTTCGTTCAAATTTTGCCAATAGATTTGCCTGAACGATACTGATCCAGATGGGGTACTTCACTTTGACAACTTTTGGGTTTTACCCCCTATAAAAGTGGAAACCCTAATTTTGGCTTGCATGCCCTGAACAGTCTTCGTTTGACTTTGTTTTCGTTGCATGTCGTTCTGCTTGTTGACCTGAAGTGTCAAGCGACTGCCCAAATGTACCTGCTAAAAATAAAAACTGCCTGAAAAAGTGACCAACCGATTGTCGAATGAATTTGCATGTAATATTGCCCGTGGGATCTCAAAAAACCCAGAAAACTGGTCTGCATGCGAGCATTAGCTAAAAATAGTAAGTTTCTGAAATGTGATCCATTTTGTTTGCATGTCATATCGTTGCGAAGCTCTCGAAAAACCCATGAGGAATATCCTGACATGCGTTGAAAAACTCTACATGCAAACCCTAAAAACAGTCTCTTGAAAGCTAAATTGTTGAAAGTTGTCGTCTCAACTTGCATGTTACCTCACTGCGAAGGTCTTCAAAAACCCAGATACATCCTCCGAACATGCATTTGAAAAGCACATGTGAAAATCCTGAAAATGGCTCCTAAAACCTGAACTACTAAAAATAGCAAGTTGTTTGATTTTGTCCAAAATTTACGTGCAAGTACTTGGAGGTACCCTGAATGTGATGGGATAGTCAGAATTCCAAAATCCTGATGAAACGATCCTAGATTGAATACTTACTATAAATAGTAAATTGTCAGAATTCAATAAAAATTCAGTGGGACTCTACTGGAAGCCTTGTGATTGCAATACTAAACTCAGATTCTGATTTGATAACTTGGTTTGACCTTTAAAAAGCCTGGATGGTAGGAAACCCTAATTTCACAGACTTAAACAATATTTCAACTTAGGTCAAACGATGGGACATCCTCAAAAGGACAAAAAACCAAAAAAAGAGCGAACCAAAGCCAAAAGACCAAAATGGAGCAAAAATTAACAATTTCTCCCACATTGCATGAGGATAAAGTTAAGATAGAACTGCAATCTTGCATGAGGTTAAAAATATAAAATTTGCATCTTAATTCTTAAGAGTTTGTAGTTTGCATGGAGTTACATATTAAGTTTCTAGAAGTCTTTAGATGTTTTTAAGACCTTTATATAATGAGAAAATTGTAATTCATCCTTTGTTCTAAAATCTAATCAATTAATCAAATTGTAGAATTATGGCATTTATCTAATAAGATGTTTTAATTAAATGTTGAAGCATTCCAAACATTTGTAATGTTTATTGAATAAAAGAATCATGTGTGTTGAAAAACAATCTCCGTTTGTTGTAGCAATTTGTATGTTTTGTTATTCTTTCAATTGGTATCAATTATTCTTTCACCTGTGATGAGGAAGTTGCTAGAAAATGGGTGAATAAGCTAGTTATGAACGATATGCAGTGTGCTTGCACTGCTCCGGAGGTTTCCAATGGGTGAATAAGCTCGTTATGAACGATATGCAGTGTGCTTGCACTGCTCCGGAGGTTTCCAGCCAACTGTGGCTTCTTTTCAAGATCGCAAATTTGGAAATGCAAGTCGTCATTATGGAGATAATTGGTGTTGGAAGATTATCGACTGGGCATATGCATGACCTTGATGTTGTAAGTGATTTCCTTACGACATATGTGGGCATGATGGGCTATAAATTATTTGTAAAAGTTGCAGCTCACGGCTACCTAAAAGATAATCTGGTGTAAAAGCCCTATCAGGTCATCTCAAACTATGAAAAACACATTCGCAGATAGATCTCAGTGGTCAACAAGACTTAAAAAAACGTGTATATGAGAAGTTACTTTGAGTTTTTAAAGACAAACCTGATCACAAGTAATTTTAAGGACTTCTGGAAGGTGGTCATTACCAGTTTGTTTGGCTTATTACCAGTTTGTGAACTTCCCATGGTGGCAAGAGTGGTCTATAACAACCTGCTTTTCTGCATCCACCGCTTAAATTTCATAAATAATTAATCTGAATAAGAGTATGCATTCTCTATCGTTTGTTTCGATTATTACCAAGTTTGTAAACGTCCCATGGATGGCGAGAGTGGTCTATTGAACGCTGACTCAATGCAAGAAGAAAACAATCCAAGGTAAACAACTTTCCTTATGTTTTTCAAATGCGTTTGAGACAATAAAAAATAAAATAATATTGGAGGAATTATCTATCCAAGGAGATTATGACCTTAAATATGTGACTATTAACAGATTCCCAAGATTACTGATAGATAGGCCTTGTCGTTTGAATCTGGAGACCACATTAGGTTTGTTTTATTGATGGATTTGCAGTTGAGAAATTTCTAGCTTAGACAATGAATGTTATGTGAATCCTGTAATTGGAAACATTGAATGTGTGAGGAATTATAATGTTATATGTTTAGAAGACACAAAAATCCCAATACTGATACTGATTATTACTTTATTTGACTTCCACATAATTTATTAAAAAGTGGAGCCATTATGCTTATATTATCCTCAAAATAAAATGAAAAAGACGAACCAAACTGCTAGCTTAAAGAAATTTGTTTCTCTTTCCCGTCCTTCAGACCATTTAGGCACCGAAGTGGCAAAGTAGATAGCAGAGACCCTGGCTGATAAGGCGACACATGCTTTCCATCCTGTATGCTAAATAGTGTTACAAAAATGTCTTGGGTTCTCGAGATTATTATTTTCAATAAACAAAAAGATAATCTTTACATATTCATAACCTAATTGTCAAGTCTGGTGGGGAAAAAACACTCTTCTGTCAAAGTATTTGATTGTTGCCTTCTGTTCCAAAACTGTTACCTCATTAGTTTTGGTAAAAAAATCCCTCTTACCTTTTCAGTAGTCTCATCTTTGTGAGTGAGAAGGGCAACGGGAGACTGAATATATGATGATTTGTCAATTTGGTGTTTATTTCCCTTTGTTGGCATCTAAGACTCCCCCTCATTATTGATGGCAAGAAGTTCGTTATCACCTTCAATCTGTGTAGAAGGCAACGTAATGAGATCAAGATATAGGCATGCATAAGAAAGACAAAAAGAATCTTATCAGTACTTACATATATCAGTACAATGAAAGCAAACATGCATCACTCTTAACGAAAATAGCTTTCCACAATCCATAGTATAATTGCTTGAAGGTTTCTGAATTCGATTGTGTAATGATTTTTTTGTTGCATCAACGTTTCGAATCACACTCCATGATCCATCATGAGGATGAAAATGAGAGCTCAAGGATAAGAATGTGAAAATGAGAGCTCAAGGATAAGAATGTGTCATTCTTATCCTTGAGCTCTCATTTTCATCCTCATGATGGATCATGGAGTGTGATCCGAAACGTTGATGCAAAAAAATATTACACAATCGAATCCAAAAACCCTCAAGCAATGCATCACTCTACCAGATTTCCCACTACTTGTAACAGCAGCTTGAGCTTTTATGTCCTCTAGATTTAATTTCCAGCCACTGATCCGTTGCTTGTACTCGTTCTAATATCATATATAGGAATTCATATTTTTCTTTCAGTTTTTGCAGTGTTCAAAAAACAAAATTTATGCATTCTTTTTGTTTGTTTCACAGGGGAGCAATACAACTGCTGTTCATCAGTGTTGGTAGAGGCCTGAAACAATTAAGGAGGAAAGGTACTCCTGAAGATGCACTTTTTTAATTGTGCTTCTCACAGAGATTTATTTATTTTGTCTGAATGTAATGAAGTAGTGATCTTCATGGTAATCTTTTGTTTCCTTTATTATCAGCTTGCTTTCTTAAAACAAAGAGGATGGTTCTGGATTTTCCATACGCTTTCTGTCCATATTCATCTTCTCTTATCTCTTGCTTCTCGGTTTCACTATTATTAAGGAAATCGAGTTTTGTAGCACGGGCGTGCATCTGGTAACAGAGATAGAATGTATTTTGACAAAGAATACTCATCCTGTAGGTGTCTGGCTGCACATCATTTGAGTGGGCCAGTAATAGTGTCATAATCACCCTTGTGTTATGTCTTTGACAACAATTTCTTTATTATCCATCACAGATAACCTTGAATTCATCAATTTTGTGGGTAAACATGGCAGACTCTAAATAAATGAGAGCAAATTTTTAGTATAGGGAGCCAGAACGAGCCATTCATACAGATCAATCTGTAATAATGAGTGCTGCAAAGGGCTCTAGAGCATGCGTAGATCCTCGTACTGTAACATGTGTGCCTAGCACTAAGTCCAAGCTGTGCTTCTCATTGCAGTGTCCAGGCAATAATTAAAGGAGCTGTTGCCCAATTGGGGAAGTATATGATGTACATACAATGTATAGTCTACGGTGATTATAGACTGGATTTGTGTATATTGTAGATGATTTTATTTCATTCCCTGCAAGTGAGAAATACTTTATTTGGACATATATAAATATTTTCATCAGGTAGGACTTCATACAAGTGAAAAAGTTCTTGGCAACTATGAATTTCTGCAGAATACAAAGCTTTGGATTTGAGTTCATTTTGTGACTTAGCAAATTGAATTTCGTCAGTATTGACAACTAAGTGTCTGAAATCATGAGCTGATCTATTAACAAGGAAATTGGTAGCTTGCTCTTCATTTTGTTTTTAATCAGTGTATCATATGATTTAGGGTGTAAAATAGTGTCATCCAATTGTATGTATCCTTTTATTTCATCATTCAAACCATCTACAAACATAAAAGCTTGTGCCACAAACCAATCATGCAAAATCTTCCAAACTTGTAATTGTAACTATGAACAAATTCTTACATATTTTGCTGTAAATTTGTCTTCTCCATCTAAAAACCATTGGTGGTTTTCTTGTCAAACATATTAAGAAAAAGCTGAGAAAAACCATACCAGGTTAAGACCTCATCTTTAAAACTATCTTTGGACATCCAGAGCATGCTGATATAATGTGCATGAAAGTCATAATTCAGCCTGAAACTTTTATCATGAGCCATATAAACTCTCGACCATCTTCTAATTGGATCTTAATTGAAATATCTAGCTTCCCTTCTTGTATTCATTTGCAGAGGAGGAGAGGAGGAGAGGGTGATTCAGGAACAACAGCAAAACCTTCATATTCTTGTGTTGTACAGTGTCCATGTTAGGTCTCAACCCTATATGAAGGTAGATGACAGTAATGAGAGCATCTATAGCTGTAGGAGCAACTGTATGGAGAACCAGTAGAAGTTCGAAAGGATAGATTTACACGCAAAAGCACAAAATAGGAGAGAACTTTGAAAGTAATAAGAATAAACTGCTCTTAAGCTTACTTAGATGCAAAAGCCAAAAACAAACAAAAGAATTTTGAAAGTAAGAATAAACTGCTCTAATCTTACAAGCAAAAGCCAAAAAAGAGAATTTTGGAAGTGATAACTAATAAGAATAGACTGCTCTAAACTTACTGACATGCAAAAGCCAGAAAAAGACAATTTGTAAAATGATAAGAATAAAAAGTTCTATACTTACTGAAAAAGGCCAGATTAGAGGTGAGACACTTACGGGAGCAGCCACAATCCGCCGCAGACGTAAATCTCTTTTATCATTTCTCATTACCTTGCACGCAGGGAGTGATAGCAGACTATTTATTATAGATAAACCAAATCCAGGGAGAACACAAATCATATCAATTTAATGGACATTCAAATGCACCTGGTTTGATAAATCATAAAACTTACTAAGTTCTCTTCTATTAATGTTTTGACTATATACCTCAGTGCTGAAGCTTCCAAACGTACAAAGCATTCTTGAAAGGATCTCTCATAAGCAAGCTCAACTGTAGCAACTCAACGAATTGATGTGGCACAGCGTAGTACAGTTCTCAAGCTGGAAAGCAACCTATGTCAATATAACATAATTCCCGCTGAAAATATATAACTATTGCAGTTATTTCGTAGTTCTCAGAGAATGATATACCAAGAAAGATCTAAGAAAACACAACCGTTAATGTTGAACCAAAATTTAATATGCAATGCCATTCCATTCCACTTCCATGGCTGCCACCATTATTAGATACCTTCAGCCTCACCCGCATCTCTTGCATTCGCACCTGTAAGGAAATTCATGTTCACCTTCTAAATTATAAAATGAAGTAGTCTGTTGCTTATAAGAATCATAAAACATTCCCGACACATTTCCTTAACCATTACAGTAAAGATAACTTTTGTCTCACCACTTTATAAACCAGATAACAGGATTACAAGCAAATAGATGTCCAATAAATGGATCCTGTTGCTTATTTTCAGCAATGTACACTGCCATATATCATATTGTGTTGCAAAAGGCATTCAGTGGAATTCCTCTAGCTTTAGAAATAATTTGAGGTAGTCTACAAGACATCAACTCACTTCTAAAACAAGAGGAAACCACTAAATACAGCCGCACTTCCGTCACTTTTCTTCATTATCCAAAGCATCTGCAAGAGTCTTACAAAGCACACTCGTGTATCTAAGAGCATAGTAACAGAAATCGGAAAAAAACCTGATTAATTCTGATTTTTAATAAATCTGCAGGCTCGACGTTTTTTTCCCCAATTTTTTGAAAAAATCTTTGACCTTTTCGTAAGGATTTTTTCCCATTTCAAACTGCAAAATTGCCAACAAAAATAGAAAAGAAAAACCCAACAAAAAAAATTCATTTAAAACCTGCACAAAAAAGTGCGAATAAAATCTCGCTGATTTTCACGCGAAAAATAACTATGAGACCATAGCTTGTTGTTTACTATTATGCTTTGATAGAAAAATAAAATGCGCAAAAAAAGTGTGAATAAAATCACGCTGATTTTCACGCGAAAAATAACTATGAGACCATAGCTGCTTGTTTATTATTATGCTTTGATATATTTTTTCCAAGCATTCATAGCTTGTTCGAAAGCACTTGTTTTAGGCTTTTAGCCATAGCAGCAAGGCAGTGAACTGCTTGATAAAATGCTTTGGTAGACATGTATGAAAAATGCGGTAGCATAGACAAGGCAGTGAACTGGTTGAACAATTGCCTCGAAGAAATGTGGTTGCTATTGATTGTCATAGCATTCCATCACCATAGATCACATTTCTTTGACACAATTTTTGATTTAGACAATGAGTGGATTGTTGGTGATGAATTTCTTGAGGCTGAGGATTTTGAGATCCTTAACGGAGTCCAACTTTGATACTCATTTGACTCAATGATTTAGGAGAGGCAAAGCCCCAGGAGCTTCATCATCAAGACCTGCATCCCTCTAGCATAGTTCTATTTATAGTAGCAACTAGCAAGAGTCATTGACTACTTTTGATTTTTTGTAACTTTGTATTCAATTTATAGGTTGACTTTGTACAAACTATATTATAATTGAAATTTTGTCATCTATCAGTTATGCATTGTGAACTAATGTTTTGAAAGATGTGGAATGCAATGTAATCAGCGATATGAATATAAACAACAAAATCTATTTTCTATGATTCATTAGTTAAACTCTCTTCCCCAAAAGATTTTTGTTGCTATGAAAGAGTAAGCCTAATACCCCCACATATTTAACATGCAATGCCATTCCATTCCACGTCTATGGTTGCCACCATTATTAGATACCTTCAGCATCACCAGCATTCTCTTGCGTTCTCACCTGTAAGGAAATTCATGTTTACATTCTAAATTATAAGATGAAGTGGTCTGCTGTGTAAAAGAAACATAAAACATTCCCGACACATTTCCTCAACCATTACAGGAAAGATAACTTTTGTCTCGCCATTTTAAACCAGATGACAGCATTACAAACAAATGTATGTCCAATAAATGGATTCATTTGCTTATTTTCAGCAATCTAGACTGCCAAACGTCATATTGTGTTGCAAAAAGCATTCGGTGGAATTCCTCTAGTTTTAGAAATGATTTGAAGCAGTCTGTGAAACATCAACTCACTTCTAAAACAAAGGAAAACCACTAAATACAGGCGAGGTTCCGTTACCTTTCCCCATTATCCAAAGCATCTGCAAGAGCCTTACAAAGCATACTTTATGTGTACCTGAAAGTAAGAATAATACCCTAACATATTTCGCATCAAAATCGTATAAGCTAAATAAAGATTTATCCTTCGCAAAGCGTATGTAGATATTACAAAGGTTGCAAATGGGATAGAAAACCCCCCTCCTCCCACTGGTTAGCTTTAGTGGCATAGCAGTATGACCCTCTTTGTTTTGTCTCTGAACTTTTCCGTATGATTTCTTTCCACCCAATTTTTAATATGTGAGCTAGTGTATTATATTGATCAATACTGTTAATATGTGAGCTAGAGTATTATATTGATCAATACTGTTAATATGTGAGCTAGTGTATTATATTGATCAATACTGTTTTTGGATTGGACTGTGAGAATTTTTAATCAACATTTCGGATCATACTCCACAATCATCAGGATGATAGAAAGTTACAAGATAAAGAAATTACAGAAATTCCCCTATAACTCTCTATCACCCTGATGATGGATCACCCTGATTCAAAAACTCTCACACAGTCTGCATTGATCAATATAAAAGATTGTAGAAATCTCCTATCTTTAATTAGTGTACTATATTTTTATATAAAAGTATAAAATTCGTTGTAAAGGAAATCCAAATCCCAGCCATAACAAAATAACTGACATATATAAAGGAAATTAGGGAAATTTCAAACTAGGACAATCTAGATTTAATCTTTAAAGCGCAGCCAACCACCTGGCATTAGAAGCTGTATTTATCAAAACCTATTATTACTACTGAAAGTGATTCTTTCCTTTTACGTATAGAATAAAAGAACAAAGAATTTCACAGGAGAAAAACAGGACTAAGAACTACCTAGACCTACTATTGTAAAATTCAAGACCTAAACAGCATCCAGGATCAAAGATTGTAAGTATAAAAGCAGAAGAACTATATATATAAAACACATTTTATAAGATTAAAACCCAGCTTTCTCACCGCAAAATACAATCAACAACAATGCAATACAATAGGTGCAATTAAAAAGTAATTTCCAACAAATAAATTAAAAGAACAAATCTACAGACCAAAAATCCTGCATACCAAAATATAACGATAAAACAATTACCCATCTGCAAGATTAAAGAAGAAAATAAAGACCTGGAAAGCGAAATTATCAAACGCGCTGCGCTCGCACAATCAAAACACAGCTTCTGTTTCTATTTAAACACCATCCTCTATTCTCTCAAACCCTCAAACTACTGTGCATTCTCTGGGAAACCCTATTTAGGTTATGACCTGATTAGGTTTTTATCTCGTAAAACAAGACATTTTAGATAGGACCTCTTCGACTTTTTTTCCCCCGACTTTCCCCAAGAGTGAAATATATGCAGGAAAGTGGAGGGTCGATTTTTGTTGAATAAAATCGTGTATAGTTTTTTGTTTTCTCTTTTTTATTATTATATTTAATCCAGAATTTTAAAAAAATAAAACATAATAGGAAAATAAACTAGCAATGGCACTTTGGTGTGCAATAGGTACGCCGAAGAGTTGTGGAAGGTCAATTAGGAAGAGTTTTTGGTCTGATTTTTTTTCAAATCATATCCTTCTATTTAGAATGTGGACATGAAACTTTAGAATATCATCATCATGACTACTTTCTAAATCTGTTAATTTTGTGTTTTACAGATTACAACATTAGTAAATTTATGACTATATCATAAACTATTTTCTATGGAACTACAAAAGTATATTGCCTTTATCCTTTTTAATCTTGTTGCCAGGTGTATGGAATATTGAAACCTACAAATGCTTTTTCCATTCCATTCCAACCGACCTGTCCACTGTGCAATTACACTTTTTTCAACTTGGGGGAACTAAAACATGATACTGGTCACTGTAACAAGTGCAAAAAGAACATTGTGTACACATATACACATAATTTGAAATGCGTAATCATAATAGATAAGAATATAAGTTTGCAGTGCAATCTTAAAAATGACATGTTCAATCGATTCCTTCCAGACCTCCAACAGATCAGTTATGAAAATTACATTCATGATAAGTCAACAATCATCTTTATTCTCCATGCTTTTCAACTCCAGGGATAGTTTACACTAGATCACAATAATGATATTCTTGAAATAATAGAAAATCAATCATAAAAAGGTGTGGACATTCCTACTATACAATCTCTTTACATGTTACAATAAGTTATAAAATCTAATCAGCATCCACATTCTCTTTGCGGATTTCTATGTCTCGGTTTCGTACCCATCCACTGCTGCAAGTCGAAGATTCTGTTATCTCAAATTACATCAAATACTTAGGCTTTCATGATTTAGATCTTTTTTCTTTATAATATCTTTGTGAACAAAAGACTTGTACTAGACTCTTTAACTTCGATCCACCACTCTTAAGATGCAACTCATAACTCTAAAAAGTTTTCTAGTTTTCACGACTTTTATATACTATACTTTTATAGTTTATAGATACAAGTTTTGTGATCTGGACAATATTTATATAGTACAGTAATACAGTTTATATATGCCCAACCTTTCTATTGGTAACAGTGATTTTTCTGTTATGCTCTGTTCTCGTTGCTTCTTTGTGTGCAATATCAAGATTGAAAAAGATCAGATTTGCTCAGTCAAATTGAATCAAATAGCTCCTACATTGGCTTTCCACTAAAAGAACAAATGGTACTCATAATCTCTAACATTTGGTTTTCATTCAAAACACTCTTAAAAGGTAGAACATATACTGAAATTAAAAAAATGTGGGTGTCACTAGAAAACGTGCATGCATGCCAAGAGGTACCTACAGGCATCCTCTAGAATATCCTTGTATACAGGTCAACATAAGAGATGTTCAGGGACATATTTCCAGTGACATAGAGTCCCCTTATATGCATTTTGAAATAGGAAAATTGATAACGTATCACTAAGAGAAAAGTTAACGTATCACTAAGAGAAAAGTAATTTGTAAATAAGAAATACAAACAACAGAATACCAATGAGGTTGTGGGATTGAGATTCATTTGCATCACATGTTCTATGTGAAGACTGTCTAAAAGGCATCTTGAGAAATTAAGTATTGGCTAATATCAGTCAGAAATGGCTCTGAAGGTAGGGGATTGGGTCTGTCAATTGGATCTATCAATTGAGGGAGACTTGGAAAGCCTTTAAGTTGTTTTAGTCATGGGAAGTGACTAACCTATAGATTCTGCACAAATTGTGTCGACCTGTCAATTATGCCAATAAGAGAAAATGGGCAGAGCTCGCAGGAAATTTTCAGGAAACAATGGGCTTCAATATCCACACCTAGTTGTCATACTGTTGCTACTTTAATCTATTCATAGTAAAGGGGGGCAGAAACCATTAGCGGTGGGGGAAGCAGTTAAATACAACGAGAAATATACCAGCGAGGAAGAGTTTGGAGGAGTGGAAACCATTAACAGCGAGGGAAGCATGCGACTTACCTGAAGATTCTGCACAAATCTTTGTTGATGTCGATGATGTACAAACCCTAACTATCGGCGATGCAAAGGCATTTAGAAGGCAAAAATTTTGGACGTGAACTCCCATCTATGGGTAAGTGAATGGAGAAGAAGCAAGGCAGTGAAGGAGAGTAAATGCGCTACCTACCTAACTTCTGAAATGATCAACGGTTGTCGATGGATGCACAACCTTGCTAGGCTTCTCCGTGGTTTACAGCCGTTGACGGTAAAAAAGAGCTTCAAAAGCTCGAAGAGTGACATGCCTTCGGTGTAATTAAAATAGAAAAGAGGTTGGTTACACAAAAGAAAAATAAGAAAATAAATTTAAAGAAGTTTAACTATTGATAAAGATTGATGTTATTCTATTTTAGCTATGTATTAGACTGTATTAAAATTTAATTTTAAAAAGTTGTATCTCTTTTATATTTATATTTTTTTTATCACTATCTTTATATCATCATAATGCTATCACATAGAATTGTGTCTTTTTTGGTACAAGGTCATTCATGTGGTCATAATAGTGTCTTTCGACTATGATGGTATCATGTGCAATTGCAGGTTTGTCCTCTACAACTTTGCAATAGGTATTTGACCTACAATATCTAAGAAATGGTGGTTTCATAGGCATCTTTGGACACATGTCTTATGGTGGCTGAATATAATAAATTTTTTGATAATGTTCAAGCCCCACAAAATATTTGAAATACTTTGTTAGTAATTTTCCCTTAGGGAATGTGCAAAATATTCAACACCTCATATAAGTGTGTAGATGCAAATTATAAGGACAATACCATGTATGCACCTCTGGAACCAAAATATTTATTAAACAAAAGCATGATACAAGTGTAAACAAACTATGCCCATAAAACAAAAATATAACACAAATCTATTTTTTATATTGACCCTTTGATGAAAGAAACGCAAGATGCCAAATCTATAGAAACCTTAGCAAAATAATGGAATGTAGATCAAGACAAGTAGAAAATAAGAATGAAGAAAGAAGAATAGAAGCATAGACAAAAGAAAAGAGACATTAATATACCTTAAAAAACATTTCAAGGAAAACCTAGACTTTGAAGCAATAAACAAATTTATTATTTAGCAACAAATAAACACAATATAATACCAAGCTCAAAGCCTTAACATGGCAATCAATATCCTACTCTTATAGAGGAAATCCAATAGCCTAACTCTACAACTCACACACCATATTGCCTTCATTTTGAATCCTTAAGTCCACTTTGTAACCTCCCTCTTATATGCTCTTGTATGCATTATAGAATTTTGTATGCACTTACAATCTCATAGATGCTCATACGCATCATATCACATGACATCGTGCTCTTACAAATTCTTCCACACAAGTCATACCAAGGAATACTCATGGCATAATAACCAAGTCATAAGTGGGAAGACCTTTTCCATGAGGGCACATAAATATTACAAATTAATAAATAATTAAATAATTTGAACATTAGGACTTGTAAGGTGTACGACACACCTAATCCCAACATATATAATGTAATGGTTTATATTGCACATTGTGTTGTGTTCTTGCTGCTTGTGACTTCTTGGGTTTGATGTTGCTCTCTTGTGTTTTATAGTGTCCTTTCTATATGTGCTTACCAATTGTCCATTTATTGTATAAACAATTATATAGTCATTTTACCATTTGGATGCAAAAAGGATAGGGACATGAACTAAAGTAAAAAAAGTAGGCATTGGAATTAGAAATTTTGACTTTTGATTTATAAGGCTTTGTAGTATCCAAGGTGACTATATGGTGGATATTGGAATGAAACTGGTGAACTTAGTTCTATAAAGGCTAAATTTAAAGTATGTTATAGGATTATGGAGAGTTCATGTGCTAATGTTCATAAAAGGAAACTGTAGTGTATATTAAAGCCAAGGGACTAAGTAGGAGCTAAATAAGAGATAAGGGTACTAGGAACCTTTTATCTTTGTGTTTTTCCTCCACTTTCATGTGAATGTGAGCTTAAGTGAATCATGTACACTTAAGTAAAAAAGTAATTGTAAACATTATACATGATTCAAAAAGGAAAAAAATGAATTGATACATGTTATTTTATGTAGCTTCACTTGAGAAACGTCTTCAAATCTAAAAAAGCACTAAAGGAATATCATTATATATAATAAAAATATTCTCAACACAAAGAAGCATCATCATAAACAATCTATACAAGTCTAGGGAATCATATCTCATCTATCAAATATGGAAGGTAATTATGGAGACATAATCAAGTTGCCCTTTATGAATTCCTAGAAAGAGAGTTAGGAATGAGAAGGGATCATGCGATATATAATAGGCTATCCTAATGAAATATACACTTCATGATCAATGTGAGTGGTGTGTACAATCAATGGAGGAATCACTTTAACCATTAAACAGTGCAAGAACCATGAAGGTGTCACTTTAACCATTGTGTGGTATAGAACCCATGCCATAAAATCACTTTCGCCAAAATGTGCAATGTAGGACCAATGAAGGTGTTAATTTAATCATTGCATAGTGTGAACATGTGTGTGATAGGAAGAAAGGTAATATGTATGCCCCAATTAAATTAATTAAATACTAAGTTATGGGATCAACTTGAGGCAATGAAAAGAGGAGATATTAATAATGGCCATACAGAGTAATGTGTTGCTCATATATGTATCTTTGTTCATGAAATATTTTCCTATCACTCCTTATTGGAAATTGAAAATTTCAATCTTGTTGTCATGCTATTTAAAAACGGACAAAATCATTTATATTTATAATAAAAATTGATAAAAAAAACAACACTAAAACTATACACCTCTCAATGGGCATGAACAACAAACAACTAAAGAAAACAATATAAAAGCTATTGTTATCTTATTTAATCCCCAATTGTGGTAGCATTGATTTTATAAAACCATATGAGTGAGCAAAAATAATAAAAAATTAATTAAAAGGGAAAATGGGAAAATATTTTTTAGGGTTTTGAACAAAAAAGCTTGGAATATGATTGCACGATGTGGAAGAATTAGACATGGATAAGGTATTGTGTATTTTTAAAATGTTGTAATTCAATTGGAGCTCTAATTGACTTATTTTATTTATTTATAGTTGTAATTTTTTCTACTTTAAAACTATGTTATTTATTTGAAAGAGATGCATTTTACTAAAGGGTTGATAGTTTATCTAGTTGAGCTTAATTAATGAAGATAATGTTATTATAGCATCGTAAATTGTTACCCTTGACATTTCTCCCCTTGAATTATTAAACCTAATTAAGTTCCTAATTTCCTAAATTATGCATTCTATAGCCCATTTTATTATTTTTTCAAGAAATTGCAAGCATTGAACAAATGCCTTAATTTAATGTTTTTCCCCCGACACCCTAAGTCCTTGAAAATAGGGAAAGGGCGTCCTAATCCCCCTATTTTATCAGGATCCAAATTTGAATATGTCGATTTCAACATTTTAGCATTTGAAATTTTCAAATTGCAAATGTCAGCTATTGAAATTTAATTTGCGAAAAATTGAATAAATGCCTATAAATACCTAGTTATAATATCATTTGAAATATAACAAAAAATTGAGAGAAAATATTATTGTCAAGAGCACTATCAAGCAAGTCAAGAGCAACATTTCAAAGATTTATTGTAGTAATTCAAGATCCAAACATCATGTCAAATCCTATGTGAGTTTATGCATGTTTATGTTACCATTGTTTGTCAAGTCGAGCAATTCAAGCAAGATCCAAGACCTTGGAGTGATGTGCATGATTTCAATCCTTCAAGGAGGCCATTAAATGGTGGTGAGTTGTAGAACTTGATGATTTCATCATTCCTTCCTATCATTTATCCATTTATCATTGGCATTACCATTGTGAAAGTGGAAACACTAACATGGGGTTTGACTAAGGCAGGACCCTAAATGGCACAACATTTCTTCTCTTTGTGAATGTGCAGATTTTAGGTTTGGAGAGGATTTAAAAGAGTTTGAAGATCATTCATCCATTATTGCATTCAAAGTCCTACACCTTGTCAACTCATAGAAACTCGCTTATAAAATTATTTGACAATGATCCAACAAGTCTACAAGCGAAAATAGGGATCTCAGATCTACCATTAGAGAATCGAAAAAGCAAAATTGGACAACCCTACTAGGACCCAAACACCCTTGGGTGACTCTATCCTACTACAGTGAATGACACTAAATTTTCAAGATAGGTACATATTACACTGCACTTCCTAGATTTGCCTGCAAATCTCTATTTTAGTGTGTTATTTGTTAGAAGTTTGCATTTTCATAGTAGGGCACATAGTGTAATTATGTTAATCAAGGAAAATCAATTCCAATTCATTCCAAGCCTCTAAAAGATGAAAATCTAGGTTTGATTAGCTCACCTTCATAGTTGAAATTCAATCTAATCACCTTATTAATATCCATCTTAATGAAACAATAGAAAAAGAACACCACAACCCTTCCAACACAAAATTTAAATCCTAGGTTTTACACATGAGACCTAGGGTTCTATTTTTCTTTGTTTAATTTTGGTGAACCTGGCCTATTAACATTAAATACCTTCTAAAATTTTATTCTAGATCTCAGTTTGGCATTGCATTGTTTTGTATTTCTCATTTAAGGTTTCATTTTTGTATTATAAAAGACATAAAAATTAAAAAAATTGCATATCATAGTGCATCATAGGTTGCATTAAGGTTCATTTCAATCATTTTGGTCAAATCTACATTGAAAATTGCATTCATAATTGTCATTTGTTGTTCAAACATTGTTGCACTTTTTCATTTGAGTCACATTATCTTTAAAATGAGCAAATTTTGGAGAAATGGTGACTTTTAGAACTATTTACTAAATAAAGCACTTAGACAGTCTAATAAACATTCAATTTTTAGAAGCTCTGTCTAAATGCCCTTGGGTGCCTCTGTCCTTCTGCACTTGAATCAACAAACTTCTGCACACTTCTTTGTCTTTGTGTCTTCAATATGTGTCTATTTACAAATCTTTGTTTTGGAATTCCTAATTACATTAAATCTTTCATATAGCTCAAAAAGTGACAAAATTTGCATTATTTTATTTTAAAATTATATCAAAATCATCATTTTCAAAGTTAGGCATCTTACAGTCAATTTTTGCATTTTAGATTAGAAAAATTGCATTAAAAATTGTCATCTAAAGTTCACATATTGTTACACACATACATTGGCATAAATTGAGAAAATTCTAGAAAAAACATTTACTGTCAGGCCTTTCTACAACCGGACCTAGAATCCTTGAGAAGAATTACACACTTGATCAAATTTTGCATTTCCTAAAACCCTGCTTAGGACATAGATGCCTTTGGGTGAGTTTGTCCTCTTGCCCTTTTTGGGTTGAAATTTTTGTGATAGTTTTCTCACAATCCTTTGTCTAGATTTGTTGTTTGTCTTCCAATCACCTATTGTATAACAATCTAAAACTTAGTAAAAGCATCATCATGATGGCTCAATGATTTGGTAAGATGTTGACTTCTTTGAAATCTTTTGTTGATGTTTCAAGTTGTGTGTTTCATGATGACCTTAATTCTAATGAGAATATTTATGATCCTTCACCTCCCAATGCATGTCCTCATGATGTAGATATCTTGGGACAAGATGAGGAGAGCATCAATGAATTTAAACATAATTCTTTGTGCAACCTTAAGAATAATGCAACCTTTTATCATTTTATGAGATTGCCTAATCACCCATAGCAATAACCAGCATCACCTAACATGTTGGACCACTTGAATTTTTTTCCACATTGCATAAGAAAAGTGACTTGTAATTTATACCTCAACCAATGCACATGAAACACCTATCAATAACAATCACAATGAAAGCACATCAACCACTCTTCCATCATATGAGCATAAAGTTACAAACACACCCGTTAACTTGGAACAAAGCTATAGACAAGGTTTTAAGATATTGGCAAAACAAGGATGTGACATAAAGAATGAACATGAGATCCACTCCCTTTTGGAACAAACATTGTTTGAAGATACAAAAGGAATAGGTTACCAAGGTCCTCCACCTTTACATCAAAAATTTGTTCCACTAACCAAGAAATACAAATTCAATGGTACTATTAAGAAAGGTGTGCTACCCTCTTCACATCCTTTATCAAAGACTAAGAGTAGTCTAGCTACACTATTAAACTTGGGATTAATTACACTACCACCAATGAATGATCAAAAAGACAATAAACAAAAGAATACAAATACATTTTATTGTGCATATCATAGAATATCTGGATATAATACTGATGAATGCTATTCTTTAAAGAAGAAATTGAGAGAATTTGATCCTTATAGGGATCAAGTTGAACATATGATAGATTAACATTCATATGATTTTCTCCTTGTTATGTTTCAGTTGTAGTATCACACAATACTGACTACCATACATGGGGCATAAACTAAGCTTTATGCAATCACATATCATATTTCGTAAGGAGTGGCATATCATCATCCATTTTTGGGCTCATTTGTGTCCCTAAACTTGGGAGAAAGGATTTAGGTATCCTTGTGTTAGGTGCATTCCTTCTAGCAAGGGATCCCTTTCTATCTCCTTAAAAAATTAGTGTAGCAAGTACACTAACATTTTAAGAGGGGCATATAGTCCCTCGCTCATTGTTCACATAAAAGTTGTTCTCTTTTTAGTGATGATAGCATACAACTCCTAGGAAGTGTGACCTTCTCAATGAGAGTGTGGCCTTCTTGATCCATGGTAGTGTCTCTTTAGTGGTGATATTGGGCTTGATATCCCCTAAGAGTGTGATCTTTCTTGGTATATGACATTCCCCTTGGTGGTAATGTTATGGCTAGCATTCCCTAAGGTGTGAGTTTCTATTCTACGACTTGTTCACTCTTAGAGGTGATGTCATGTGTGATGTTCCCTAAGGTGTGACCTTTTGTATATTAAGAAAATCCCCTTTGTTGTTTTTAAATCACCTTTTGTGGTGGTGTTGTTATAACATCCCTTGAGGTTTTGGCCTTATCTTGTCATTATTTATGTGCCTCCTTAGGTGAGTTTTTGCACCTCCTTAGGTGAGTTCGGCATTTTTTCTTTGCTTTTCTCACTCCAATATATAAGTACTATCCCCAAATAACTCTTGATGGAAGTTCATCATTTTTGAAGAGTTAATGATTCTTTCTTTGCTCGTTCCTATCCATGTTTGATCCTGAACTTGAAAAGAAAAGAGTTTCTAATGAAGCGTGGGTGGTGGTCAAAAAATATGGTTGCTTATATTTATAGTTTCCTACATTCACCTACTTAAAAGTTGGTTGCTTCACGGGTTATCCTTACATACTCCCAAGGTAACCCAATCAAAAAATTGTTCTAATGGAGCTTTGCAGGTAGATTATGGTTGTTCACAACAAGCAGATGGAGTCTCATAAACCAGGATTCAAGTTTCCCCTCACAATTGGTAGGTATTCTATCTTAACATCCCTAAAAGCTAAAGCTGTAGAATCTGAGATGTAGTGGGTCACCATGAAGCCCCACAAAAATAGGTTTAATTTTGAGTACTCAGACATGCAAGATAAAATTAAGAAGGCCTACACTCACGTATACAAGATTAAAGATGTGTGGAAAGATTATAGAACGAGGAGGAGACAAGAAAATTGGATTATTGTCGGTTGACCCTAGAGCAAATTAAAAATATTGATCTGGTTGATATTCTAAAGGATATGGAAGATGATGGAGATATCTTAGATCCAACCTATGAGAGGAATAATGTAGCAAGTACCCCTCTACCTTCAATTCAATGGTCCAAGAAGGAGACAACATCGATTAGAGAAAGATTTAAACCTGTCCTGGCTAACACAAATGTATGGCTAGAAGAAAAGGGGATACAATTGAAACCTTTTAGCACTGGATTAGAGGGGGAGGAACCTGAAGGACAAGTAGGTAGGAAATTTGAACTAAGGATGAATAATAAAGGAGATGTGCCTAGCTCAAGCAAGGCTTCTAAACCCAAGATTACATCCATTGTAAAAGGGAGTAAAAGTCAAACAACTTAAGGACCATCTACAAGTATAGAAGAGGAATCAACTCAAGAAGAAGGACAAGAAGAAGAGGAACAACATGAGGAAGAATGAGTATCTCCTCATGAGAATGCCCCAAAGGATCCACCTGTTACTTCTTCCCATTGTTACTTTTATGTTTATCTCTATTCCTCCCATTGTTTTTGTTGAACAGTCTCTACCAGTCACCTCTACAGTCATTCCTACTATTACAATTACTCCTACCATGTCTCTCCAGTCAATTCTTTCATCCCCATCTTCGAGGTCAATTGTTGAATGTCCTAAACATGGTTTGGAAAATGTTTTGGAGTCTCCCACTTCTTTGCCAAGTTTTTCATCACCTTCTTTTGATATAACCTTCAATTTGATTTAGAACAATTTATGACTGAGTTTTTTCAAGTTACAAGTGTGGAAATTCCTGGTGCAATTTTGACTAATACTCCACCAATTGTAACGACGACTTTCGTGAGTTCAACTACATCAACACAGGCTATGGCTACTGGTCTAGAAGGAATTTTTTCTCCATTTCACCCTTGGCTTTCATCTTAGACACCAAAAAGGAAGAAGCAAGTTATCTCTCTAGACAAATTTGACTTTGGGCAGTTGGCACTTGTAAAGACAAAATCCAAGAATAAGGCAAAGACTCTTTTCAGGTTGTTGGTGGATAAAGCAAGATACAAGTATGTAGAGGTAACACAACCTCCTCTAGATAAGTCTATTGAGGAAGTGAATATTTTTGAATTCCATTACAAGGGTTGAGTTAGGAAAGCTAACTCATGAAAGTGCCAAGGCAGATGTATAGTCTACATTGAATTCTCTCATTGAGAAATTTTATGAAGTGAAGAAGGTTAAAGATCGATATAAGGCCAAAGTTGAGCAATTAACTTCAGTGATCCATAAGATTACCCAATCTTTGGAGTCAATAGAGCCTCCAGTCATAAGCATTGAAGATCTAATTATTCAGAAGATTGGAAAGGTGCATTCAAGAGGTAGACCAATTGATGAGTTTCTCGACATAATAATAGCACATGGAACACAACTTCTGAGATCTTCTGTAGAAAGAATGGGGAATATGGAAAGCATAAGATTAGAGTTGGATAAAACTAATGATACATTTTCCTAGGAACAACAAGAAATAGAGAGTAATTTAGAAGCTTGGATCAAGATGAAGAAACTCAAGCTTGATGCATTGGTGGAAATTGGGATGATTCCCAATAGAGAGATTTTTGTTGTGGTAAATGAAACAATGATACACCAGATCAATATCATCAAAGAGTTCATAAAAGACTTGCAAGATGCTTGAGAAGTCAACGAAGACAATGATTTGCAGCTTGTTAACAAAATTGAGGAGCTGCCTTGCAAGTTACTCGATGATAATCAAAAAGTTCTTTCTTCTGATGAAGTTGTTTAGGAATTCACATCCATGATCCATAAATAATTTGAAGATCAAGCCTTCTCAATGGCTTCGATGGAAAAATTGTTGGATATTTAATTAACCTTGGATAACCTCAAGGTGTATTTAGAAAGGCATGAGAAAGCTTGCAACACTATGAAGGATTCAATCACAAAAGTCCTTGCTATCTCCAAGTATACTTCATGTACTGATAATGAAGAATTTCAAATAGTCATGAAGAAGTATAAGGATTTCTTGGAGAAAGACGGTGAAGAAAGTTGAACATGCCTTTTTTTCCCTTAGTTTATTTTTTAGTATTTTTCATGCTTTATGTAAATAGTTTTCGATATTTTACATGTCTTTTTTCTAAAATGTAATTACATGTAAATTAGAGAAGTTCTAAATCAAATTGGACTCTCCTATTGAATAATTCAAATTAGTTATTGCTTCCCTAGATTATCTCTCAACTCTTCTCTATATATATGAGGGAGTTTCTTTTGTAATGGACCTTTGATCTTTTGAAGCAACACTGCCCATTTTGAGAAGCGTACTTAAATCTTTGTGTTGAATGTGTATATCAAAATTAATCAATAAAAGAAGCGGATTTGCCTCCAAACTTTGTTTTGGAGCATATTTGTCATGTGTAAGATTGTTCTTACATCTCTTTTATCACATTATCTTGAATTGGCTTATAAAGTGGCGTAATATTTCATTATTGAAGGGAATTCAAATTTGATATTGATAGACTTTGAGCTACAATATTGTGTTTGGAGACTTATGTATTTGTGTATGAGCTTGGTTAATTACTCGAAGTCTTTGAGTTGCGATTATTGACTATGTTCTTGTGGATCTTTGGTGTTGTTCATTGATAGTATTTGAGCTACAACTTGCTACACTTGTTACCGTTCAAATCATCATGGAAAGTAACAAAATTCTTTGCGCTTTTATAGATCTTCTTGTTATCATCACTTGTTGGTATCATTCTATTTATTCTTACATTTAACTAAATCAAATATCGGTTATTATCACTCCAACTAGTGTTTTGTAGTTTGTTACATGTGGTAAACATCAAGGGAATACTATTATAATCTTGAAAAAAGAAACATCTATTCTAAAAGAAGAGAATATGATGATGAAAACACCCCTATGGATAGTCATAGTGTACATAAGCATAGTTTAATTACTAGTTGATTTAGTGAGCAATAAGAAGGGAGTCTCTCATTTATGAGAGGAGAGATTAATTTCTCATCATAGTTGTGGTTGAAACTACCATTTTGTAATTATTAAAGGAATTACAAAATATTCATCCAACAATACATATATATTAAATATATATTATGTGGTAACCCATATATATGAACGTATGTGTGTATGAGCATACGTAGATAGAAATGTCTACATATACCCATACACAGATATGTCATACATATGCAAATATTCACATATATATATGTGTGTGTGTGTGTGTATTTAATTAAATGACTAACATATATATATATATATACACACACACACATTAATGTTATATGCATATTATTGTTAAATAAATGCGATGGAAGTAAATAAAATATAACATATTATATGCATATTATTGATATCTTTAAATAGTGATGGAAGCTATGGTCAATGGCGAGTTAACCACACATTTTGGAGGCATAAAAATGCCATGCTATGGCATATATAGAAAGGTAACAATATTAATAGTGGCTATTTTAAAAATAGTAAAAGTTGCCTCACTTAAGGTGCATAACTTGCAAAGAATATTGACAAAAATACCATGGAAGAATCCAAAGGAAAATAGAGTTATGAAAGACTATTGCATAGCATTTTGAAGGCACTTTGATTAGGTAAAAAGGGAAAAAATGACTATTTTAGCGAGGACAATGGATGACTTAGTAAGAATTGTAAACTGTGTTTGTTTTGGACTTTATACATGTTAGGGATGTGAATTTTTCTGCAATTTAGAAACTACCAACAAGTAGGAAGGAAATAGCTAGCATGCCAAATTGACCTAGGAGGATGAAGAGTTAGTGTTTGATTCATTTTTGTAACTGTAATTTTTCTTAGTTAGTTGTTACAGCTGGAAAAAATCTCTAAGAGGTGGTAGTGAATGAGAGGTGGCAATTGAGTTAGTTTTTTTGTAGCAATCTATCTCTCTCCATTTCATTTTAAAAGGATGCACCTGTTCATAGTTTTGGTGGTTCATTGGGAGTGCATCTGTATTGTTTATTTTATATTTATTTTGTGAGTTTGAGTGCAACATATGTGTGAGCTTTGAGATAATAGAATATTTATTTTAGTGTGAGGTTAGTCTAAGTTGAGTAGTTGAAGATATCACTTTAGTAATAGAAGCAAAAAGAGCAAAGATTAAAGGAGGCAACAAGCAAAGCCATTGTGCATTGAGCAAGGAGTTGCAATAGATTCATTTGGAGCTATTTCACACTAGGCATGCTTGATATATCTATTCATTTTTCTCTTTCTAATTCAAAAACTATGTATTGTTATTGTTTGAAAGTGTTTGTACCATCATTGTTTGCATATTATAGCTATTGGATAGTTATGAGTGCTTATGCATTTAGCTAGATTATCTATAATTAGATTAGGGAATCTAAATAGCATAATAAGCAGATATCTTGATTATAATATTTGATTGACGTAGTAAAGTGAAGCTAAATATAAGGTAATATGATAATATCTAAAAATAAAGTATGCCATTTATATAGCTTGAATAAGTTATGTTGTTTGAAATGGAAAGGATTGAATCATGGTAGAAGTATTATGTCATTATTATCTAAGGAATGATGTTATTTTATGGAAACCTATGTTTGATAGTTTAACCATGAGAGAACTTACGTTCTCGGATGCACATAATCCTTGAAAGTAGGAAGACACTTTATTCCCTTGAGTCAGGGTAATCAAAAGGTTAGGTCAAACCTAATTGTTTAGTTAGATCAATATAAGTGTGTTATCACTTTAGAATGGAATCTTGTTTATGTTATTTATTTCTTGAGGTCAAACTAAGACAAGAGTTTTCACGGGTCAATAGAGTTTCCAAGTTGAGTAAGGGGGTGGGTGAACTTACGAAACCGCTTCTTTAAGAAAATGGAATTGATATTGTAGATGCTCAAATTAACATCATTTCTTCTATTAATCAAATAAAACAATTTATTCGATTAATTCACTAATGTGCATCATATTTGATTAAATAAATCAATTTATTTAATTAAAGTCCTAAAGGTCCTCTCATCTGATTTAATAAATCAAATTGATTAAATCAAATGTCAAAACCCCTAAAATTCCTCCAAGTTAATTAATTTTAAATTAATTAACCCCTAATCACCATTACCATCCTCTAGGTTTTGACTCGACCTGGGTCAAACCTAAACCCTTGACTAACCCACCCACTTGCACATGAAATTCATTTTATTTAATTATCTAATTATCATATTTTCCCTCACAAGGCATATTCTTTGAGAATGTTCCCTCATTTACTCCATTTGTTTGAATTTCTTGCCCAAATAAATTTCCCTCCAAAATGTCTCAACCATATGCATTTAATGCCTCTTACACATGCATTAATCTCTCTCACACCTCTCAAATCCTCAACCATGTGCATTAACAATGCACATTCTCCAAAATGTACTCCACCTTCCTCGACTAGACATGTGACAAGTGTCACAATATCATTGGCTCTTATTTAATACCACATTCCTCCCATCTCTCCGTTCTTCAACCCTTCAAACTATTTATAGAGGCTTTCTCTTTTGAAGATATACAACTGGAGATCCACAATCTTAGTATTTTCACTATAGGCATATGCATCATCTTGCATTTCATCACATTTTCAAGGCATTTTCATTATCATTTAGCTTATCATAAGGGATTGGGAAAGGGCTTTCTTTCCATATCAAAGGAGCACCAACCCCCCTATGGGATTGAGGTTTGGTCCATTTTAGATAGGTTTACATGCTTGTGTGCTTTCTTTGTGTGCTTTCATTACCATGTTTTCTTATCTTAATGTGATCAAGAATTTCATAGGGAGCTTGATTTGTCTTTGCTAACTTGACTAACTTCTTGTGTATTGATCATGTTGGCATGAGGTCTAAATTTGGCTCACATTTTGGCACCCACCGTGGGGCTGAAATATAATCTTTATTTATGTTCATCTCTATTTATTTCAAGCATTAGATAGGAAACATGAAGTCTTTCTTTGTTGTTCATATAAAACTTAAAGTTTTGTTTGCTCTGTTACCAATCATGTAGACTTCAAACTTTGTTTGCTCTGTTGCTATTCACATTTCAAACATTGGTCACCAAGAGGTACATTTCTCTCTAATGCCATTCCTTTTCTTATGGTAGAGGTTCGATCTAAATCACCAACACAATTTTTCTTGCTTATTTTGGCTTCTTTGTCCAACTGGGAAAATCTGATTTGGAATTATGTTTGTCAATATTTAATTTTGACGCTGTAACCTTTGACATATTTTCTACTATCCATTTTGAGGGAACTTGAAAAGTGTTAGAAAACTTCTCTGATGTACTCAAATATGAAAGAGGGCCAGATAATGTTCCAGCCATAGAGCTGACGGGGAATGCAGGTTTTTGAATTTCTCCAGGAAAGGAATCCTTGTAAACTGGGTATGAATGCAACCGGTTCTAGTAACAAATATCAAAATTTGCAGAAGGAGAACTCATTTCTTCACTATTAGAATCTGAAATAGTGATTTCATTCTCAAAATCTATTGTTTCAGTTTCTTGGCAATTTTTATCTCTAATAGTTGTTTCTGAAGGATTTGTTATTAGATTAAAGGCCGTGAACAACGGAGTCCCTTGATTAGACCTAGAAGTAGATGATGTGACAACCTTTGTAGCTGAATCTAGACTGTTGGAGGGAGTCGCAGATCCTCCACAAATAGAATCCAGGGGCAATACCATTCAACAAGTCACTCAAGCTCTTCTGCTTCACCCACACATTATTTCTTTCAATCGATAGTTTTTAATTTTGGTCTTCTTGAGGCACGACTATGGGGGGATGCTGAAAACATGAACAGTGTAGACCCCAAAATTTGAGTACAGAGGCGTCTTCAGGTGGAAAAAAATTGATAGATTTCCATTCTTATTTGTAAGCGATCTGCCCCTCTCCTTTCCCTGATAAGTGCCTCTACAATGATCACTCTGACCACGTCTACCCGATGAGATTTTGTATTGAAACCATTATGAGTTTCCTTCATAATCAGAATCTACATTTTCAGATGAATCTTGTTTAAAGCCACCAACCTCTACTTGTATCCTTCCATGCAATCGCCTATTATTCTGTGTAAGACCTTGTTGTGAGTGATCCTTGTATGTTACATCATGATTTCTATGTTCATCATCCCATAGCCTATGCCCATGATGAAAATCACCATGTTGTGCATCCAAATGCTGCCTTGCTTTAGTTCATATTTTTAATAACTATGAAGTATTTTATCCAATCCATTGTTCATCTAGAAGCAAAATGCACTGATGTATTTGTCTGTATTCTTCGTGATTAATAACTCTTTGCAAATAGATTGAAGGTACATTAAATCGCTAGTAGATTCTTCATTAAATTGTTGGAGTTCTTGATTGCACTGATTTTTGTTTTGATGTTTGCATTTTGATTAGAGAGGCACATCATTTAGAAAAAAAAAATCTTTGATAAATTGTCTATGCTTTAGAGAGATTGTGTGTGAGTTAAGGATGAGCATTCAAACTCTTGCTTGCAGGATTTGTTACTCCCTTCCTTCCTATGTGAATGATGTATATCGGCCATTGATGCTTGTATATTCATTGCTGATTTTTCTCTGAGAAAGGTGTCATATTTTATATCGGGTATTATGTTATTTATTATCGGCAGAGCTACCATTAGAAATATCGTGGCATACAATAAATGTGAGACTATTATCAGGCCTTAATTGTTATTGTTTCCTCTTAACCAAGTGCAAATTCAGTCTATGGGAGCTGTAGTTAATTGAGGGAGGTCATCGATGATTGGTGGATACGTGGAATTAGAGCCGTTAAAACTGACGTGACATCTACAATATTTAGTATATCGAATCTCCAATTAACAAGATAGTGACATTCTTATTTTTGTTCATGAAAAATTGAAGCTTTGGCTGGTCATTTACTCTTGACTCTTATTATGTAGATCTTTAGTTGGCGTAATCTTTCTTGAGAACCGATTTTGCATTTAATGGTTGAAATGTTCTTTATTAATGTCGTCATACTACTGTTGAATGTGCAACCAAGTCAGGCTAACCTCGAAACTCTGTCATTCAATTAATATTTTAAAGTTGTTGCAATCAATGCCCTGTGCCACACAAGTTGATACCGTAATCTAAAAAAATAAAAAATCCAAATATCCATTTAGTGGATATCTTGCAATTATGAGACCACATATTTTGGGGACACACTGTCCACAGTAAATCCTGAAGTCCCAGGTGCTTTCTCCTAGGTGTTTTCACATGAATAGAAAGATTGTTTGTAATCTTTCTATGGTGTGCAGGTTATCTTTGGCAGCAATAGTAAATGTCATTATCTATTTTGAATATTGGACAAATTCATTAATACTAGGTTCAAAGATTAAAGGACAATAAAAAACCTTTGACAATGTCTATCGATAGAAGGGGCTCTTTGATCTAAAATCACTTTTTATCTTGCATCGTCCCTTCAAATGCTTTTTTTTTTCTTTGGATGCTTTTACAATGAAATTTCCCTTATTCAGTGGAGTACATTTGATTGACAATCGAATAAAATGCTAATATATTTTATGTTGTGTGCTTTAAGGTTGTGTACGTGGAATGTTGATGCAATACTCTTGGGGATTTCAATTTTGGACTAGAAACATTAGTTTTTTGAATCAGTTTACAATGGTGGTCTTTTTCACATGGGAATAAAAAAGCAAGCAGATTTGAGTTCAAGTATTGGGCATTGAATTTGAAAAAGCATTTTTAAATGCTTATTGTAATAGCCTAGGGATTTCATTGTTTCTTTTATTTTTTATTTTAGGCCAACTAGATCAATTTAGGTTTAAAATCAATCATTGTTTTGATTTTTTTTCAAAGTTGAGCTAAAACTAAACATTAAAAACTTACTAGAATTTGGATTTTGGGTTAAAATTGAACAAACAACTGTATTCTTGGTTTTGGTGCTCTAAAAAGAATTTGTGTTTTCTTTGTTTTGTAATCTTCTCTACAAACTTGTGTCATTCAAATGTGTATGCACTTCTCTCATGCTTCATGGTGATCTTAAGAATCAAAAGCATTTTAGTGACATTAGGTTGTCTAAAAGATTGCCTACACACTTCAATTTGGGCTTAAAATTGAACAATCATGCGAGTGTAAAGAAAAGGCATTGTGCACATGCTCCCTCCTAGTGCTTTACGCAATCTAGGTGGTCGAACTACAAATTTAATTCTTTTCTATTGTTTACCTTTAGAGGGCCTACCTTTATGGAAAAAATTACTCACCCCAAGGGAACGACTCAAATTAGTAACAGGCTAAACCCAATCTACTCCCAACCGGTATATAAATTTGAATGTTGAGAAAACCTTAGCATTACAGAACTTCCTATGGACAAGTTGGTGATACTCTTTATTGGGTTGATCTTGCCTCTCATGTGGCCTTTTGAACGGGTGCCTTGATTACGAACCAATTTATGTAGAATCCAAAATCCCTATCTATTTGGTGGTGTCAGGAGGTTGGACCTCCGAAGTCATCCCATGTACTTGCGATTCTTAGTAAAGATGAAGAGTTTGTCATGGGAGATTCATGAGAACTCGAAGCTTGGATGAATCAAGAAGTGTGTGCCATGGAGGGGAGCCAGTGTGGTCAAGCTTCTAATCATTTGCTTTGAATAAGCACAGTTGGAGAAATCCAAGTGGGAATCCGACAAGTATTGTCTTTTCTATCATATGGTTGTGCATTGTCTTGGAATCAAAATAGTTTGCTTGGATCTAAAACATTGGAAAACAAATGTTCAACAAATCATCAGAATTTTAAACCCTTTGGGAAGAACAAATACCTTTGAAAAGTCCACGTGTTACTGCTTGTCCCTAGGGGTTCTTATCCCTAGAAGGCTTCTAAACATTTGGACCCACATCTTAATTTGTTTCCCCCCAAAGTCAACATAGGGAACTATTGCCTTGATTCTCTTGATTTCCACATAATGGACCTTGTGGGATGAAAAAGAGTTAAGAAATAGACATCCAATTTGAAAATTAAACAAGACAAGTGGATGTGGAAAAAACAATTCATTAATCTAGCTAAAATAAATTGAACCCCACACATGTGTTTGTTATCTTTTGGTCATATGGTTTTCCATGCAAACATTGGTCTTTTTGGTTTGAAATAATCTTAGAGAAAACATGTTCTTCACTACCTTGGTCCTGTAAATAAAGTCCTCTTAGGTTCATCTAGGATCAAATCAAACACTTCACCCATCCAAAAACATCAATTAAATCCCATTTCACAAACAACCTTTGGAAATTTGAAAAAATCATTCATATTAGACTTTTGGTCAATCTCTCAATCAAAATCAAAATCCCCTTTGTTTGGCTAAGTGTGTATGGATGAATCCTTCCCCACACATTTAGTTAAATTGTCATCTTTTTGGACAAGTTTATCCCAAGGTAACATCCAATATCTTGAGATTTACAAGTCCATCATCTGAATCAAATCAAACCAAATCAAAATCAAAATCCAAAATATCCCAAAGTCTAACATTGATCCAAACTTCTCAAAAGTTCCAACACCCATATCACTCACCCTTTCATCCTTCATCTCATCATTGGTCCTAAACACCTTAGAAGTTCACTTTTGCAACAAAGTCAAAACACAAGCAAACTATGGAATATAAACTTGATTCATACGTCATGAGTGGTCCAAATCAGCCAAACTATCAAAGCCTTACAATGCCAATTGGTTATCAAAACTCACATTTATATAATCCATACATGGCACCATTATCTCCTACAAAATTCAATGATACAACAAATGTGAGTTTTCCCAATCTAAATTTTGGAACACAAAACCTAAATGATACAACAAATCCATACATGCAAAATGTGAACATACCAAGTACAAGCTTACCAAACATGAACATTTAAAATCTACACTTGGTAAACTTGGGGATAGATATGTTTGTGAATCATACAAATATTGTTCAAAGTCCAAAAAATATGATGACAACTCCATGTATTGATCCAAGTCAAGGTAACCCCATGCAAAATCAAAGTTACCTAAATCAAGGAAATATGATTCCCAACCACAACAATGTTCCATGTCAACCTATAATGAAAAATCTAAACATCATCCCAAATCAGAACATTGTCCAAAATCAATTTGTGCATGATCGCATACAAATACCAGAAGTGTATTTTCCAAATATGCTTGACCAACAACCAAATCAACTATATCAAGGGTTTCAAAATCAAAATCAAGATCAAATTTTGTGAGATCAAATTGCTATACTTAGAAAATTCATTGATTCATATCACCACGAGACATCTCCACCCCAAAATCAATACTCTTCCATTGGTTAAACCATGTCATCAAAGCATTAAGTTGTGTCCACAACCACATCAGGAACAATATCTACAATGTCAAGAGGTTGGATATCAAGATAAACAAAATCAACAACAAACCCAATCACCATATCTCCAAGATCAATCACAACAAGAATCACCTCAACAAGCACAAATCTCACAAGAGCACAAACGTGAATACACTCCTTTTGGAGAGCCAATCAAATTAGTGCTAAGGAAGATAATTAATGCAAAGCTCATCACTCTTTCAAAAGTAAGTGCTTTCAACTCTGTACTAGACTTCCCTTGGAATAGTGGTGGATCTTATTGTGAGTATCATAGAGAAAATCTTCATAAAACATCAAATTGCATTCAACTCAAAAATATCATCCAAGACCTTATTGAGCAAAAAATAATAAATGTTGAGGACAATGGTCAAGATTCAACCACTAGTGATAACAGTGACAATCTCTCCACCACAATTGTTGAGATTAGTGATCAAGATCAATCCATCAATGAGCACCTTGAAGATGTTTCTACCTTATCCAACAATCAAATCAACATATATTAAGAGTCACTTTTCAATCATGATCAAAATCCAACAATGATACCCAACAATGATCCAATTCAAGAAATGTTAATATCGTTTGATCCTATGGTTGAAAACATTGACAATCTCTCCACCAAAAATTGTTGAAAATAATGATCAAGATCTATCCATCAATGAGCACCTTGAAGATGTTTCCACCTCATCCAACGATCAAATCAACATATATCAAGAGTCGCTTTTCAATCATGATCAAAATCCACTAACAATACCCAATAATGATCCAATTCAAGAAACGTTAACATCATTGGATCATATGGTTGAAAACATTGACAATCTCTCCACCATAATAATTGAAAGCAATGATCAAAATCTATCCATCAATGAGCACCTTAAAAATGTTTTTACCCCATCCAATGATCAAATCAACATGCATTAAGAGTCACTTTTCGATCATAATCAAGATTCATCAACAATACCCCACAATGATCTATTTCAAGGAGTGTTAGAATTATTTGATCCTATTGACATAATCCAAAATCCATCCACCAATGATCATGTTGACAATGTATCTACATCACCTAATGAGTTAAATGACATATCTCAAGAGTTTATTCCAAAGCATGATCATCATCTTTCACCAAAGTCTAGCAATGGTTCTTTCCAAGACATATTGACATCCTTCAACCTCATGGTTGTGAATATTGAAGGAATCCTCAACTCAACATTTGATACAAGTACACTCAAAGATCAAGAGGATATTGAGTCGCTTCCCATGCCTAATGGAGATATCCAAGAACCCTTTATAAGCAATCCATCCTTTAAAATTGACCCATGTCAAGAATTTGATTCAAAGCATGTCGAAAGCAATTCCAAAATCATTCAAGATCAAGAATTTGTATCTCCAAGATACTACAATGATCTAATGGACACTCTCCAATCTATACAAGATGTCACAAATGATGATCATATCTATATAGCACATACTCCTCCATCTACCCATGAGATGCTTTCTTTGGATGGACACATAGATTATCTTCACTCAGAACAAAAGTCTCATACTCTTGACATCATTACCAAGGAACAAGAGTCTCCTACTCTTAACATTTGTACACATGACCAAGATATAGAAAAATCTAGAGACATATCAGAAATGGATCATGAAGAAGGCTTCTACAAAAGTTGTGAATCAAAAACATCTCATGGAGACATTAGAAATAGATCATGAAGAAGGCTTCTACAAAAGTTGTGAATCAGAAACATCTTGTGAAGGCATATAAAAAATGAATCATGAGGAAGACTTTTATGTGGATAATGAATCATCAACACCTCTGGAAGAAGCATTAAAATTTAATATTTCACAAGATCAAGCCAAAGATATGAATCAGGAAGTCATCCCACTTAAGGAGGATCCTATCACTTATAAACTTGGATCACTTAACTTTTTTAGGGCAAGCTATTTTATCAATAAAGAAGCTATCACCTTTGAAAATCCACAACAAAGTAGAGAAAAATTAGCACCTTGTTTCCAAGGTAAATTATATCCTATTGCAAATAAAATGTTTCAATAGATGAATTATCAAGGCAGAGGATTAGGCCTACATGAATAGGGTATCCTAGAACTAGTGCATATTATTGGCAATCTTAAGCATCAAAGTCTTGGTTTTTTGACAATTAAGGGATCTAAACATATCAGTGATACCTCTATAATACTAGGAGCAATTTTATCTAGTGCAAGCATCAACATAGGGAGCACAAAGAGTCTTTATGGTGAAACCAATGCCAATACTACAACCAACCATGTCACAAATCTTCATCCACCTATCACCCCATCCACAAATAAGGACCAACATCAAAAGAAAGATTTGAATCAAAGCACAAATAATGTTATCAAAGAAAAAGAAGCTGAGAAACATAATGGGAAAATCAAACACAAGTAGATACCAAAGAATACAAAGAAAGATTATCCCTATCAATATCCATCAATCAAAGAAACTATGGGGCAAAATAAAAAAAGGGAAAAATATCCATCAAAGATGTCCACAAAGGAAAAAACAGGCTTCTCAAGCAATGTACAAATTATATCAAGTTATTCGTCATAATTCCATGCACTTCCATATCCATCCATCATTGCTCATCTTCCCAAATTTGGAGAGTCAAATGTTTCAAGTTGTCAACCAATCCATCTCCTGTTCCTAAACACAGAACACCATCCACTCCTCCATGCATGATATCCAATTCTCACATTGACCATGTATTGGAAGCAAACCTTCATCGTAAGGATTCAAAAGGCATTCTATTGCGATGTGTGCACAAAGAAAGAGTTAACTCCGGTATCGAAAAAATAGATCAGGAATCTCAAAAGTTGCACTCAAGTGCATATATCTTAGCAAAACAACTTCTTCAAGCAGGATATCAATAACACATTATGACAAAAACATCTACGTCAACACCACCAAGCGGTTCAATATGAGCTTGAAATATTTCACAAAAAACAAAAAAAATAAAAAAATCATGAAAATAGTAAAGATTAAAAAAATTGTCCTCTAGTAAAAATCGCATGAGTGACGCTTTGGGCAAGTACCATGATGAAAACCTAGAAAACAAGCGTCATGTGTAGAAGCAAGCATATGCGTCTGCTAGTTCAAGTGGAAGCATCTCATCCCAT
The DNA here is from genome assembly GCA_007115665.2 of Sequoiadendron giganteum. Taxonomy (NCBI): domain Eukaryota; kingdom Viridiplantae; phylum Streptophyta; class Pinopsida; order Cupressales; family Cupressaceae; genus Sequoiadendron; species Sequoiadendron giganteum. Next base: position 85,305,516 of record CM021100.1, on the reverse strand, counting down.
CCATAATAAATCCAAAATGACATCCATCTTATCCATAATAAATCCATTCATCCATGAACCATTTATCCAATCCAATTCATCTATTTACATCTATCTTCCACATTATCTTGATCTTGATAAAAATTTGGTGTACACTTTACACTTGCTTATGGTAAACATCTTGACATGGGTCATTTTCATTGATCTTATCCTACCCAATATTATCTAAGCCATGAAACACTATCCAAATAAGCATCCTCTATTCAAACACCTTATCTTATCACAAGATAATCATTAGCATCCTTTGCATGCTTACCATATCCATCCATACATACATCTATCCAAGAATCCACCCATGGCATTCCAAACATTGCTAGACACTGGAGGCAGATATTTACATCTTGCTTCGGGAATAAATCTTGATCTATATCCTCCAACTTATGTGGTGACCCAAACATTGGAAAACATGAAATCAAATTGGTCAAATCATTTGTGAGAAAAAAATCCAAATCATTAGCCCATGGCATATTTTGACAAGAAGATGTTTCTTATCAAGCTTTATTTTTCATCGAACATCAATCTAAACAATCAATATCAGTCGCATCTAGCATGTGCTTCAACATCACATCAAATCATTCAAAACAATTTTTTTTTCAAATCAAACTTCAAAACCCCGATCAATCAAATTCAATCAATCCATCATCATCTCGAGATATCCTTCCCAATCCTCGTGTTGCTTAACACTATCCTTGTATTGTTGTGTATCCTCAACAATGTTATCATCATCAATCCTTCAATCTGATCAATCAACCCTAGCTTGGTTTTCAACAAAATTCCAAAACAAAGCACTGATATCATCACATATCTATATCCAAATCGTCAAAATCATGCGAAAATCCAAAACATGTCAAAATCCCAAAATAAGTCGAAAATCCAAAAAATAAAAAATAGAGTCATCATGTCGAACTACATCATCTTAGAGCTTGAACATAGGCAAAGCGATCATCGATGAGCCCCTGAGACACATTAGGTTAGTCCTTTTAGGAGTCCATCCCAATAAATTGGCAATCCATTTGTTCATATCTCATCAATAAGCGAGTTTGTGTTAGCCGAACTACGTGGTCTCTGTGTGTATAACGTAAGCAAGACTAATCTTTGATCAACCCTCGAGGCCCCTAGGATAGGTCCTTAGGTTAGGTTCTTGGTCAAAATCTCGAAAATACCAAAAATATTAAAAATTTTAAAAATCAAAACATTTGTAAAAGATCTCAAAAATCCTAAAATAGCCTCAAAACATTGCAAAATACCAAAAACATTCAAAAAACCCAAAAAGGTGCATCTGTCCCATTTCAACATCCACCCGCATAATCAATCACTCATAATAAATCAACTGTCGCTTTCACGCTTTAACAAAACAATCGGAAGCAAGCTTAGCAATCGAAAGTGTGTTCTCAAATGTTAATGTCTTAAGACTAGGTCAGTAGGTAAGCAAGTTAGTCAATTTTGAGTATCAATAGCCTATCATCTAGTCAATCTCACCATCATCTGATAACATCATGTCCTAGGATGAATCCTTTCTACAATAGACATCGACATCAGACATCACCGTAGTTTAGCCTTGGCTAGCGATATGAAGAACATTAGTTTGTTTGTTTGTTTGCTTGATCTTTTCTTTTTTATTTATATTATTGCTCTCATTCCAATGACCTCTCGATGATGTCTAATCAAACAATTTAGAAGGAAAGGAATGGGGCATTGATCATTATTTTTTGTCTTTTATGCTTGTTGGATGCTCTTGTAATATAACCTTGGCGAATACTTGCTTTGTTAGGAATGTATGGAAAGTGTTTTGAATAGCTTGTTGACTATTGCATTGATAGGTTACACTTTTCTGTGCTTTGGTCTGAGATGTTTGAAACTTCTAAAGTGCATCCTAGCAAGGTTTTCGTATGTTAGGTGTGAACATGATCCTCCTATTTGTTTAGTGAATCAAAGTCCATCACACTAGATACAACGTCATCCTAGTTGTTTGTACCTTGATGCATCGTATCTATGTGTGTTATCAAACATAAATAAAGTTATGCTATTTACATCCCCAATCCCTAGATAAGCAACACACCATCATCATTCATCATCATATCTAATAAAGTCCCGACGACTCATAGACTTGTTGGACTTTTGTATCATCTCAGATTCAAGGGTTGATTTCTCTCATTCTTCTATCCTCTTTCACACTAACATGCTATCATGTCATTCACCAAAACATCAATGCATCCATCTTACGTTAATAAAACATCAACATACCCATTTTGCATACTCATACATATTATCATAATAGGCAACATCATCCATCTCACATGCATTGCATATTCATTTAAGACGTTTAGGATAATATAGATTTGTTATTCTAAGCATCTTAAAAACATCTCATTTGCATCGTCATTATCATATAGATCTATTAGTTTAACCATTCATGCATCTATTTTGAATCTCTTTGTCGCAAGATTGACCCTAAAATCGAACTTTTCATTCAATCTCTTGAGGGGGCAATGTACTAACGTACTTATTTCCGCTGGGGCATCTGAAAAAATAAAAATTAAATTAAATTTTGATCTCAACAAAGTTATTCTTTGAACCAATGTAGCAGGTACATTACTTCAAAGAGGGGCAAAATGTAGATATGCTCGAATTAACATCATTTTTTCTATTAATCAAATAAAACAATTTATTTGATTAATCCACTAATGTGCATCATTAAAGTCCTAAAAGTCCTCTCATCTGATTTAATAAATCAAATGTCAAAACCACTAAAATTGCTCCAAGTTAATTAATTAATTAACCCCTAATCACCTTTACCCATCCTCTAAGTTTTGACTCAACTTGGATCAAACCTAAACCCTTGACTAACCCACCCACTTGCACATGAAATTCATTTTATTTAATTATCTAATTATCATATTTTCCCTCACAAGGCATATTCTTTGAGAATATTCCCTCATTTACTCCATTTGTTTGACTTTCTTGCCCAAACAAATTTCCCTCCAAAATGTTTCAACCATATGCATTTAATATTTCTTACACATGCATTAATCTCTCTTACATCTCTCAAATCCTCAACCACATGCATTAACTATGTATATTCTCCAAAATGTGCTCCACCTTCCTCCACTAGCCATACTTGTCACAATATCATTGGCTCTTATTTAATCCCACATTCCTCCCATCTCTCCATTCTTCAACCCTTCAAACTATTTATAAAGGCTTTCTCTTTTGAAGATCTACAACTGGAGATCCACAATCTTAGTATTTGCACTATAGACATATGGATCATCTTGCATTTCATCACATTTTCAAGACATTTTCATTATCATTTAGCTTATCATAAGGGATTGGGAAAGGGCTTTCTTTCCATATCAAAAGAGCACCAATCCCCCTATGGGATTGAGGTTTGGCCCATTTTAGATAGGTTTACATGCTTGTATGCTTTCTTTGTGTGCTTTCATTATCATGTTTTCTTATCTTAATGTGATCAAGAATTTCATAGGGAGCTTGATTTGTCTTTGCTAACTTGACTAACTTTCTTGTGTGTTGATCATGTTGGCATGAGGTCTAAATCTGGCTCACAGATAAGCCAAAGTAAGAGTAAAAGTCACTGCATACACTTTTTCAGTTCACTGTGTGCTAGTATTGCATAGTTAGTCATGAGTATCATGCATAGTTGGTGGGTATCCATAGTTGTATGATCGTACTAGTTATGTAGGACACAATACCATACTTAGGTAGGCATTTCTAGAGGGTTTTCATACCAAACTTTTCATTGAAAGGTAGGGCCATCTACTAGTTAGGAGATATGCGAGGGACCACTTAAGTCCGTCGTTGGAGGAAAAACACTTGGGTGATGCTCTCCCTATTGCAGTCGACAACCGAGGCTTGTGGAACAAAAGAAGAAGAAGATGTGTGATCTAGATGTGGATATCTTGACCATTATACTTTTGTACCATTAAACCCTTGCAAGCTATGAAATTCTAAATATGATCTTGAATCTATTGTAATTGTATTTGAAAGATTTGTTCAATTACTTGGAATAATGTAATGTTATTTCATTTATGCAATATAATGTGAAATGGTTTATTTCAATGTGCAAATGTGTTATTGAAAAGAAAAAAATTATTTCCATGTTTTTGAAAACTTGAGTTATTCAGATGCTGAGTTAAAACTTAGGTAAAAGCAGTAGGGTAAACTTTGGGTATGTTACAAAAAATTGGGTTGAAGCTGTTTGAGGCCATAAAAAGGACTAGCTTAAAAACTTGCAATAAATGTGGAAGGTTAAAGGCTTTCCTATGACAAAAGTGCGCTCTGTGATAAGTATAGCGAAAGACAATAGAAAAGACACAAACCCTACTAGAGCCAAGTTCCCGCTCCAACACAACCTTTCCAAGAATGGGATATTTGGAAAACAAATGGGAGTAGTAAACAAAATCCTTCACAATCTCAATTTCATGTATCATGAAAGCAATCTAGGATAATAGAAAACGCTCAATTGAAGCATCTGATACTAATCAGCAAAGGTATGTTGGCCAAAGCAATATTTTTTGTGATTCCTACCTTCAAATCCCTAACCATTCCTAGCCATAAGACATTCATACATGAAATTGAAGCTTTGGTGACAAAATACGTACTAATCTACTGCTTGAAAATCTATAACCCTAAACATACACAGCTTAAAAATCTATAAACCTAAACACACAGGGCCAGATTTTAATAATTTAGAATGGACATACAAAGTCCATGATCCCAAATAGGCTTGGATACTGGAAAGCTTAAGCAACCATATATGGTAGAAATTGCAGAAGAAAACACAGAACAAAACAAGAAAGCTAATAAACTTGCCAAAGAACAATACTACATAAAAAGTCCGTCCCTACAAGCAGAAAATTGAAGTATTTTTTATGAAGCTAAGGCTTTTGTAACTCAGTGCTTTCATCACTGCCCAACTAACAATGAAGAAAGCTTTAAATCTAGCAACCAGCATGTCAATGACAAAGACATATTCGTGTCCTTGTAACCAAAGAGATTTAGCTTGTTCATTATTCCCAGACTGAGAGCTACAAGGGCAGTTCCCGATATAAGTAACCTCTTAAACTTCTGAGATGCCAAGATTTAGAACTAAGTATCATATATCTATCCAAAACTAAGAACGAGTCAAGGATGATAATTTAGAAATCAAGCGAAGTACAAATAATAACTAAATGATTTTAAAATTTATTACAATCTACCTTCAGATTATTAATAGTTGAGCACGAACTCCTTAAGGACAAGACATCGTAGCTCATCAAACAACTAGTCAAAATCAATTGCAATTTCAATTATTCAACACTCAAATCCAAGAAAATAGATAATTGAGTCGTGCAGTACTGGCTCTGGCACCAATATTGATACACCAGTCAGGGAAAGGCAAGAGGAGGGGGCGTTGAACAGCACTGGAGAAGCAACCCATGTTCCAGTTTAAGTAGCAGTTCAAAATTTTAACATTTTCCTATGCCTTCTTCCATTTGCTTTATCAATCCCGCTCAATCTAACCTAGAAAACAATATGGACTTCTCAAATATCAAATAGGACAGACAGATATAATCCACCATGTCACAGAGTCACACAATAGAAAATTCTACATGAATAAGTATACCACAGCCGTATGTTTGAAATCGCTACAGATTTATTCACCAAACTTGAATAACAGTCGAACCATTATCATCAAAAAAAATAATGAAGACATTGCAAAAATAAATTCTACTAATAACTTATTTTAAAACTATTTGATATTGTCTTTGCTTCAACCTGCAGTATACACACTGCAAGCGTTTTCAAAACTTTTATACTGACAATTAGCAATCAGTGGCAAAGCAAGTATGCTTTTTAGCAGCAAAAGATCAAGAACAATCATTATAGATACATGAACATTTTCTCAAGTCTCCATTAGGAGTTTTAGATGTTCCACCGGAGTAGTCCACATAGATAAAATTAATGTAATTCAAAAAAAAAACAAAAGAAAACAAGGAGCTATGGCACCACACAATACTACAACAGATACTCACCCAACAATGCGTTTGAGAAGAAAAAGAAAATAACACACTTAGTTGCAAAGAAAACTAGTTTGTTTCCATAGAAATTGGAGAAAATGAATTGAGATATTTCACTAATAAGACCAAAATTGATCCCAGAGTAAAAAATACCGTAACACCAAATCCTTTACCAACGCATGAGTACAGAGAAGAGCCAATCAAGGCTTGCTGATAAACCGTGTGATGCTAAGTAGTTCCAATTTGAAGCCCTACAACAATGTCCAGGGACTAGATGAATTAAGCAGGCTACTAGAAATGACTTTATGGCTAGGTCCAACTGGAACAATAGGGCTTTCCATGTCTCGGTCATACAATAGTATCTTAGTCGATATTTTACCCTACAAGCTTTCCAATATTGTCATCTGTTCTACATGCATAAAATAAGCAGACATGTGTATACAATTTCTAAATATTTAATAATATAAACATTAATAAACTGATACTATTCCTCATCACCAAAGTATTGTGTAAAGATTCAATAATGATATACTTTAATTGATCTTTTCCTCTTTCAGCCTGCATTATATACACTGCATTCATATCCAAGAAATTCAACTTATACTGAAAATAAACAACTACCGTGGAGAAACTAAAGATCCAATTAGTTTTTTCTACAAATAGTTTCCTCAATATCTAAAGACTGTGTAAACCTTAAATCTCTAAAAGAAATCCTCTGCAGAAAGAAAATTAATATTAACCTTTGTAGATATGCAGACATTTTCTCATCTTTTTCTTGTGAGAGTTATATTTGTTCCACCAGAGCAGCCCACCTCAAAACAGAAAGGAAATGGAGGAATTACATAACACAATGCACTGCGACTGCAGATGCTAAACCGACAATGCAATTTAAATGGTAAGAAAATAGCCCACTCTGTTTCGGAGAAAATCAATTTAAAGAATTGAGGTATTTTAAAATTCTGAAAAATAGATCGCAGAAAAGAAGATTCTATAGCAAAGGCATGATGAGGACACAAAGAGAGGCAATCAAGTACTAGGGATCAACATTATCAATACTCAAACCGTACAATAGACCAGAATAAGGCTCAAGAGATCCATTGATAGAGCCCTGTTGTAGCTTCCAAAAAATACATGAAGTAAGCAAGCTATCAGAGCCAGCTTGATGGCTAGGTCCAACCCTTTCCACCTGCATTAACTCTGCCAGCTTGTTCAATCCACCATGGAGGTTTTGATTGGAAAATCTTATCAAATACTTGATATCATACGCTGTAGGGAAATAGGTCCTAAATAGCTTGAAGAATTCAGCTGCATCTTGCGGCAGATTTTGGCTCTTGAGCAATTTCAACAGGTACCCAAAATCATATCCCCCGTGAAAGGTAATCCACTGCACATTCTCATTTAGCACCACCCCGGACGACATGAAAAGCTCCCCAAAAACTCTGGAATCAATACCATCATGCTGATTCCTCCCAAAATCAATACCACTCTGCTTAAGCAGCTCGATAGACTCAGGATTATGCACATCAAAATCGCAATTGAATTCCCTGAAATTAAACTGCCATACGCATTGCCGATTGGTCCCACATTTGGCCAAGTTGCCATTCTTATCAGAAAATGTGAGACCCAGTTGAATTAATTTCAAGAGATTCACATTGTCTCTGAGCGCGGAGTAGTTGTATTCTGTATCGTTTTTGAAAATGCCCACAGGCGTAACAACAACCCCGGGGAATTCTGTGTCCATGGCTAAATACGGATAATCGTCTACGATTTCACGGATTAACTTGATTTCTTCTTCAAGATTATAATACCATACCTCGCGAATTAGAGGGCCATCATCTGTGCTGGTCGTTGCACCGGTGTTTGTCCGTGTAGTTGTCATTTGTGAAAAATAACTAACCCTGGTATTGATGCCTCCACCAAACCCAAATGCCTCAACATAGAGAGCAATTATGGCTATGAATGTAAAGCAGTGCTGCTCCAGCAATCCCGGAGAATCCGTCGTAAAGAAATCCTCAGCAGAACCCTTAAAAACACTCAAATGTTACAAATCCCTAGAAACCTCAGAACCTCGAAATTACTTAGAATCAAGTGGATTTTAGCTTAAATTGGCTCGCCAGCACAAATTTTCAAGCCGGAAAATTCACCTCACGAGCATCAAACTAATTAAGTGTTTTGGGTTTTACTCGAGCCGAAAAAGATTCCGTCTGCATCAAAGTTGACGACAGAAAATTCACTGGACAGACTGGAAAAAGATGTATTCAGATACTCAATTTTGCGGAGGAGATTCGGGCAGAAATTGCAGGATTGCCCACCGCCCTTTCTGCGCAAACCCCCAATTCTGATGAAAGTGTTGTCGACGAGGAATGGGGGGAAAATGCATTAGGAACAAAAAGAAAGAAAAGCGAAAGAAGGCATACCAGTTAAACCTTGGGAGAAGGGTATTCACCAGAATGATGATTTAGATGACGTGGCGATGGAATCTGTCGTTTAAGTTTGACCGTTTGAGATGGAATATTCTGTGATATTGAGGCGATTTATATTAGAATTCTCGTTGGCTTCTTTAAGTATATGTTTTGTTTGTAAAGGTTGGTAGTACCCATTTTTGGCAATGCCATATTTCTTAAATTTTAGATCTCAAGGTTTATCCAACCTCTATTCAATGTATTTTATTTTCTAAAAGTTTTTACCTTTTGTTTTACATAAACATGATTTTAATTGATTTGAAGTTTTTATTGATTTTATATATTTTATAATGAATAATGTGTAAGTTATTACTTTTTATTGATAAAAAAGATAATTATACATTATTTATAAAAAAGATCGATCATTAAAGCTACATCTTTAAAATGTAGGTAAGATCAAAGTCCAAACAAAAGATGAAAATAAACAAAAGAAAAATCTGATCAATAATAAAAATAAATAAAATTGTTAAGCTGCAAGAACATCATCTATAGGAGGGGGAGCACAATCATCAGCTTTACCCCGTACATTAATAACCTGATACTATTCCTAAACACCAAAGTATTGTGTAAAGATTCAATAATGTTACTTCAATTGTTTTTTTCCTCTTTCAGCCTGCATTATACACACTGCATTCATATCCAAGAAATTCAACTTATACTGAAAATAAACAACTACCGTGGAGAAACTAAAGATCCAATTAGTTTTTTCTACAGATACTTTCCTCAATAGCTAAAGACTGTGTAAACCTTAAATCTCTAAAAGAAATCCATGTATGTTCTTCTGCAGCAAGAAAATTAATATTAACCTTTTGTAGATATGCAGACATTTTCTCATCTTTTTCTTGTAGGAGTTATATTTGTTCCACCAGAGAAGCCCACCTCAAAACAGAAAGGAAATGGAGGAATTACATAACACTATGCACTGCGACTGCAATTTAAATGGCAAGAAAATAACCCACTCTGTTTCGGAGAAAATCAATTTAAAGAATTGAGGTATTTTAAAATTCTGAGAAAAAATAGATCGCAGAAAAGAAGATTATATACCAAAGGCACGATGAGTACACAAAGAGAGGCAATCAAGTACTAGGGATCACCATTATCAATACCCAAACCGTACAATACACCAGAATAAGGCTCAAGAGATCCATTGAGAAAGCCCTGTTGTAGCTTCCAAAAAATACATGAAGTAAGCAAGCTATCAGAGCCAGCTTGATGGCTAGGTCCAACCCTTTCCACCTGCATTAACTCTGCCAGCTTGTTCAATCCACCATGGAGGTTTTGATTGGAAAATCTTATCAAATACTTGATATCATATGCTGTAGGGAAATAGGTCCTAAATAGCTTGAAGAATCCAGCTTCATCTTGCGGCAGATTTTGGCTCTTGAGCAATTTCAACAGGTACCCAAAATCATATCCCCCGTGAAAGGTAATCCACTGCACATTCTCATTTAGCACCACCCCAGATGACATGAAAAGCTCCGCAAAAACTCTGGAATCAATACCAACATGCCCATTCCTTCCAAAATCAATACCACTCTGCTTAAGAAGCTCTATAGATTCAGGATTATGCATATCAACATCGCAATTGAATTCCCTGAAATTAAACTGCCATACGCATTGCCGATTGGTCCCACATTTGGGCAAGCTACCATTCTTATCAGAAAATGTGAGACCCAGTTGAATTAATTTCAAGAGATTCACATTGTCTCTGAGCATGGAGTAGTTGTATTCTGCATCGTTTTCAAAAATGCCCACAGGCCTAACAACAACCCCGGGGAATTCTGTGTCCATGGCTAAGTACGGATAATCGTCTACGATTTCACGGATTAACTTGATTTCTGCTTCAAGATTATAATACCATACCTCGCGAATTAGAGGGCCATCATCCGTGCTGGTCGTTGCACCGGCGTTTGCCCGTGCAGTTGTCATGTATGAAAAATAACTAACCCTGGTATTGATGCCTCCACCAAACCCAAATGCCTCAACATAGAGAGAATTATGACTATGAATGTAAAGCAATGCTGCTCCAGCAATCCCGGAGAATCCGTCGTAAAGAAATCCTCGGCGGAACCCTTAAAAACACTCAAATGTTACAAAACCCTAGAAAACCTCAGAACCTCGAAATTACTTAGAATCAAGTGGATTTTGGCTTAAATTGGCTCGCCAGCACAAATTTTCACGCCGGAAAATTCACCTCGCGAGCATAAAACTAATTAAGTGTTTTGGGTTTTACTCGAGCCGTAAAACTTCCCGTCTGCATCGAAGTTTACAACAGAAAATTCACTGGACAGGCCGGGAAAAGATGTATTCAGATACTCAATTTTGCGGAGGAGATTCGGGCAGAAATTGCAGGAATGCCCACCGCCCTCTCTGCGCAAACCCCCAATTCTGATGAAAGTGTTGTCGACGAGGAATGGGGGAAATGCATTAGAAATAAAAAGGACAAGCGAAAGAAGACATACCAGTTAAACCCTGGGAGAAGGGTATTAACCAGAATGATGATTTTGATGACGTGGCAATGGAATCTGTCGTTTAAGTTCGACCGTTTGAGATGAAATATTCTGTGATATTGAGGCGATTTATATTAGAATTCTCGTTGGCTTCTTTATATGTTTTGTTTGTTAAGGCTGGTAGGACCCATTTTTGGCAATGCCATATTTCTTAAATTTTAGATCTGAAGGTGTCCGTATCCGACCTCTATTCAATGTATTTTCTTTTAAGTTTTACCTTTTGTTTTACATCAACATGATTTTAATTGATTTGATGTTTTAATTGATTTTATTTATTTTATAATTAATAAGGTGTAGTTATTACTTTTTATTGATAAGAAAGATAATTAACAATCTCATTTTAGTGTGCAATGGGTACATCGAAGAAGTGTGGAAGGTCAATTAGGATAAATTTTGGTCTATTTTTGGCATACACTCATGTAGTACATGAGGTCAATTGGTAGGACATTTAGAAAATGATGTTGTTTGTACAACAAAGGTCTCAATGGAGAAGTGATAGCTTCAAATAAACTATGCATCCACTTATAAAGATCCAAACACGATTGAAATAAAACCTTGAATCGGGAAGATAGTTAGGCTCTATTACCAACAAGATCATGTTATATTTGCAATAAGGAGAGAGGGAGAGAGAGAAGGAGAGGTAGGTATAGAAAGAGGGAGAGGTAGAGGGGGGAAGAGCAAGAGAGAGAGGGGTAATGAGATAGAGATAGAGATAGATATAGAGATACAGATGGAGATGGAGGAGTGATGCAGAGGAAGGACCTTCTTTAGGAAAGCAACTCAAAATGACATCGTTCTTACACTAACTTCATTTGATGCACCTAAGTGCTTCACTCTAGACCTTAAGCATTAAACTCTTGAGGCTTGTTCCAACACGCTTTGAGACAGTGTAGACTTCATGGCAGACTTGTCTTGGGGCTTGAATGGTCATAACAATTTCTTTGTGGAGACTCAACAATGCAACAATTCATGGGGCTTACAAGATATGTGTTGTTCAAACTAGGAAAGGCAACATTAATCACCTAAAGCCAAATCAATGAAGATTGCTTCAAACCCTCAACCACTGGCTTGGAGGCCTTCATACAACATTTCAAAGGTGTTTCCATCAGGTATTCACTACCAAGACTCATTCAAAGCACCAACTTGCTTGGATAGTAGCACCTTGCTTATAACTGCAAAAACAATCCTCTTGGGATAGTCATAAAATGACTTGTATTAACCCTTCAAAAATGCTCAAAACCCCAAGGTATAGGTCTGCAAGACCTCTCCACATATTCCCAACACTTTCACCAATCACAAAGAACCCAAACCACTCCTTATTTCATTCAAATTTACCTTCACTGTTGCTATAGGGTCAGATACACTCAGAAATTAGAAATTTTTGTCAAAGAAATATCTTTCATATGTGCAACCCAAGACCCACAACCTTGCATGGGCCTTCAACATGATGAGACAAAATTTTGGGCAAATTTTCATAATTTTAGCATGGTGGAATTTTGAGAAATCACATTTTTAGTGCTCATGGTTACCCTAGCTAAGGTTTCAGACTAGTTTTAGTAAAAACACAATAACTTTCACTAAACTAAACCAAAATGGATGAAACCAAAACCAAAATAAAGTAGATTCACGTCTTCACAAACTCCAACAGATTTTAGACCATTACATGGGTCGTATAGGCCATACAAGATAGCAAAATAGATTGAAACATTTTGGAAAACACAAAAATCAGCTTTTTTTTCATTCACCAAACTACAAAAATCAGTTTCTCATGCTTTTCTTTGAATCTTCAAGGTGTATCCATCCATTTTACAACTGATCCCATCATTAGAAATGGTTTCTTTCTTTGTTTTGTAAGTGTTTCTTTCTTTTTGCAACTTGGACAACTTTCTTGCTTTTTGCATGACAAGTTTTTTGCACATTTAGCAACTTTTTATGTACTTTAACAAAACCCAAATAACATATAAAAAATGAACCCCTAAGCTTCTAAATGGTCATAAATGACATTATAAGACACCTAAACACAAAAAGCAACCTAAAACCAAAAATTACACAAAATATGCAAATGAGATCTTGGTGACCCTGCACCAAGGAGGAGAGGGATATGGAGAGAAGGAGATGACAGAGAGATAAAGTGAGAGAGGAGAGAGGGATATATAGATATGGAAGAGATAAATATATAGAGAGGGATAGAGAGAGATAAATGGATGGAAAGAGAGAGGGAGACATGTCTTGAGATAAAGTGGGAGAGAAGAAAATAGAGGTAGAGATGAAGATAGAGCGAGCGAGGAAGAGGGTGACAAACAGATAGAGAGATATAGGTAGAGGGAGATATAAGTACAAAGAGATATAGGGAGATAAAGAGGGAGAGATAGAGGGAGAGGGAGAGGGAGAGAGATAGATGATGAGATAGAGTGATAGAGAGATACATATATAAGGAGATATAGAGAGGGGAGGAGAGGGAGAGAGATAAAGAGATAGAAAAACATGGAGAATTAGAGATAGGAAAATAGAGATGGAGAGAGGGAGAGAGAAATAGAGAGAGATAGAGAAAGGGAGAAAGAAGTAGGGGGAGATAGATATATATGGGAAGAGAAAGAGAGAGATAGAGGTATATGGGGAAAGGGAGAGAGAGGTAGAGATAGAGAGATAGATAGGGGGATAGGGAGGGAGCAAGGGAGGGAGAGATGGGGAGAGATAGAGAGAGGGAGGGAGAGAAAGGGAGAGAGATAGGTAGAGGAGAGATAGATAGGTTGAAGAGGGAGAAGAGAGAGAGGGAGAGAGATAGGTAGAAGAGGGAGAGAAAGAAGAGGGGGGGAGAGGGAGAATGATACATAGAGACGGAGAGAGACACAAATATGGGGGAGGGAGGGAGAGATAAATATATATAGAGGGAGAGAGACATAGAAAGGGGGTGAAATAGAGAGATAGAGGGGGATAGTGAAGGAGATAGAGAGATAATGATAGAGATAGAGAAATATATAGATAGAAAGAGATAGAGAGAGGAGTGAGAGGGAGATAAAGAGAGAAATAGAGATAGAGATATAGAGTAGGAGATATGGAGTGAATGAGAGAGAGATGGGGGAGAAGGAGAGACATCTCAATAGATAGAGAGGGGAATAGGGAGTGACATAGATAGTGGGAGATATAGAGAGATAAAGAGCGATAGGGAGAGATATATCAATCAACCTCCTTATATATCTATGTATTCATATTTATCTCTTTATCTTTCTACCTCTCTATCTCTTTGTCTCCCACTTTCTCTCTCTTTATATATATATATATATCTTTTCTTCCCTCTATTTATCTTTATCTCCTTATCTCTTTATGTGACTTTATCTCTATCTACGTCTCTCTTCTCTTCTCTCTTTCTCTTTTCTTTTATCTATTTTTCTCTATCTCCCTCACCATCTCTACCTCTTTTTTTATCCCTTTTTATTCTATGTATCTATACCTATCTCTCTATATCTCTTTTTCTCCCTCTTTATCTTTATCTTTGTATTTCTATTTATCTCTCTTTCTCTCTATCTCCATCTCTATCTTTATTTCTCTCTTCTCCTTTTTTTCTCCCTATCCCTCTTTTTATCCATTTATTTCTATATCCTTTTTCCTCTCTCTTTATCTATCTTCATCTCTTTCTCCTACTTTGTCTCATTTTTATTCCTCTCTCTTGCTCTCTTTCTCTTTTTTCTCTCTCCACTTATCTATATCTTATCTCTCTCACTCTCCCTTTTCTCTTCCTTTCTCTTTTTCTCTTTCTCTCTATGTGTTTGTCTCCTTAAGTGTGCAATGGGTACATTGAAGAGGTCTTAAAGTGAATTATCATATCCTTAATCAAATTGCATGCTACTTTGAGCATAACTCCCCAAGGACACATGCCATCCTTGGATTGTTGACATGAAACAACCAATCAAAAGTTAGTTTATGTTTTCTCTCTCTTTTCCTTTGTGTCTCTTATATTTCTCTCTCATGCTCTATCTCTCTTTGTCTATTCCTCTCTCTTTTAATCTCTATCTCCATCTATAGATCTCTCTCTCTCAATATCTATCTATCTAAATTTGTCTCTTTCTCTCATTCTCTATCTTTTGAGTTTCTCTCTCTTTATTAGCCGATAGGCTACATATGGTGTGAGATTTGAGCCTGAAACAAGTCTCACGCCTACAAACCATTATTGAGTCATTGGAAAAACAAGTTTCAATTGCCATTTAATGGTAAACTATCTACAATTTAATGGTAAAATCCTCTAAAATATCAAGTAAAAACCTCCAAAATGCTAGATAAATATTGATTTGACAATTGGATGGGAACATTCTATTTCCATTTGCAGTATTTTTTGTCAATTTGATGGCAACTTTCTTTTTTCATTTGCATTGGTTAATGTTGTTAAATCTATATACAAATATTTCATAATCGAATAATACTTAATTTCTTTAAAGAAAAAATCTAGATTTGTCTAAATTTATTTCATTCTAGATTATTTAGCACTCATTATTAATTGTTTAATCTAGCCACATGCAACTCGAATTTGCAACGCATCCATGTACAAACACATACTCTCTAACATATTAACATGTACATATAATTTTCTATCAACATAATTCTTGAACCTCCTTCAGGTGCAAGTGCTAGTATATATACCTCTCTCTATATAGAATTGTCTCCCCCTCTATCTCTTTATTTTTCCTAATCTCTCCAAAGATCAATTAAACTAGATCAGATTTTTAGTATATTAATTACATTTGTTCTATATAAAAATATATTAATTATTAATTTTAATAATCTCATATTTAATAATGTAAGGAAGCTAAGGTAGCAAAACAACTTCCTAGACTAATCTTGAGAGGAGAATAATGCAAAACTTTATAGATCTTTAACAGTTATAGAAACTTAAACAAAAATAAACATAAATATCATGCATACCACGACACAATGATTTACATGGGAAAAACCCTTTCGGAAGAAAAACCCCACACTCCAAAAGCCACCCAATATATTATTCAGAAATCATGAAGATTACAATATACTTGCAGAGCAAGCTTCTCACAGGAGTATCACCACTCAAAGATCCAAAGACAACATGACTGCTATTAGACTCTCATAATACATCACCATCTCTCTCCTGCAACCATAATACAACGCCCTCATAAAATAGAGTTACATTCTAGGGCAAGGTAGGCCAACAAAATACCCACCATTAGATCTAAAACCTAATAATTAATGATCTAGATTTACAATGTATCATTTATTTAATGTATGCCAACCATTTTAGGAGTTTCTTGAAAAAACAAAAAATTATTTACATGCATCCCACTCCTCCCCTTGTTGCCATTGTATATTACTCCTATTAGTGTAACTGGGAAACACATATATTCATATATATCCTATCAACAATAACCTTTATATAATCGCAAGGTTGAGACACATTTTCCCAACAAATCTTCCACTTGTCGAACACCTTGCAAGAGCAACGAGAGGGAGTACAAACATTGTCTCTTAATTGCTCGGGGCCAAAAGGCCCATAATCTTTGAACACCATCCAAACTTCTCTGTGTTCACAAGCCTAGTTAAATAATCAACAACATTCATCAAAGTCTCTACCTTAACCAACTTCACCCTACCATCTTCGACCATATCTCGAACAAAATGATACTGTACATCAATGTGCTTGGTTCTGGCATGAAATGTTAGGTTCTTGGCTAGACATATCACACTCTAACTGTCATTGCACCTTATTTTATTCTAATATGTAAACACAATCTCTTTGGCCAAATGGATTCTTTACAAGCATGAGTAGCTGCTATTTTACTCTGCTTGAGTAGTGGACGAAGTAGCCACAACCTATCGCTTACTCATCGAACTAATTGCACCACCAAATAATGTAAACAAATAAGCATTGGTGAATCATTTGCTATCAATATCACCTACCCAGTATGAATCCACATAACCATGAATATCAAAGGAATTTCATCTTCATTCATATTACTACGATAACACAAGGAATAATCTAAGATATCATGCAAATATCTAAAGACTCTTTTAACTACATCCTAATGAACTTTACTAGGATTAGACATATATCTGGAAAGAACTCTCACTGCTTGGGCAATGCCTGGTCTAGTACAAACCATAGCATACATCAAACTTCTAACTAAACTTTGGTAAGGCACTTTGCTCATGTCTTCCATCTTTGATGGAGATGTTGGACAATTTGAAATAGATTACTTTGTTCCAACAGAAAGGGGAACACACAATGGTCTACAATCTTGCATGTTAAATCTTTGTAAAATTGAATTGACATAGTTACTTTGGCCAAGTCATAACTTTCTATTCACTCTATCTCTTTTAATTTTCATCCCAAGAATGTGTCTAGCTACATCAAGGTATTTCATTTTAATTTTAGCAACAAGTTGAGATTTTAGTTCTGAAATCGTACCTTTCCCTTTGCCAATAAATAACATATCATCAACATATAATGCAATAAATAGGAAATGATCACCATCGGTTTTATAATAAACACAATGATCTGATTTAAAATGCTCAAATCCCAAACTCAACACATATGTATCAAAATTTTGGTACATCCTAAGACTCTGTTTTAAGCCATACAAAGATTTCTTCAATTTGCAAACCAGCTTACTTTTACCTTTCACCACGTAGTGCTCTGGCTGTGTCATATAAATATCCTCCTCCAAGTCACCATGAAGGAAATCAGTCTTCACATCAATTTTATCAACCTCTAAATCATAAGCAACAACAATAGTGAGCAAAAATCTAATGAATGCCATTTTTGCAATAGGAGAAAATATCTCACCATAATCAACACCCTCAACTTGAGAGTAACCTTTCACAACCAATATTGCTTTGTACTTCTCAATACCTCCATCTAAACCAATATTTTTCTTGAACACCCATTTGCAACCAACAGGTTTCCGTCCTTCAGGAAATGGTACAAGATCCCATGTATCATTCTTTTTCAAAGATGTCATTTCTTCATCCATAGCAGGGTAAATGCAAGAAGATGAGTCCACGAAATGTGGAAGTTTTTGCCTTAACAAAAAACTCGAATCGACTTCAACAAAATGGGATCCCATTTAGGTTTGGAGTCCTGAGCCTAAAACTAAAACGGGATCCCATTTTTTAAACCATTTTTGGCAAAATTTCAAAACGAGATCTCGTTTTGAAATTTTTCCAAAAACAGAAAGTTTTCAAAACATGATCCCGTTTTGAAAAGTTACCAAAAATGGGAAGTTTCCAAAAGTAGAAAGTTTTCAAAACGGGAAGTGTCAAAACATTATCTCGTTTTGAAAACTTTCCATTTTTTCATTTTTTCATTTTTGACAACTTTTCAAAACAGGATCCCGTTTCGTAGAACCATATTTTATTTTTATTATAGAAATGAAACGGGATCCCATTTTTTAAAATATGAATTTTTGGTCAGGTTTTTGGCTTGTTTTTGGTTCAAGAAATGGCTTGGGGACTCGAACTTAAGGTTTGGACCTGGTTTGACCCGCAACTTGAAGGTCATGTCAATGTCACAGCAAAATAGTGACTTTGGACATATGTCTGAAGACCTATTTTACAAAATTTATTAACAAAATTAAAACCCATTATAAATGAGGAAATGTTGATTCCAAATATGTAATGTTTTTACAATTGGATTATTTTTTCTATTTTTCAATTAATTTTTGATAAAACTGGTCCATAAACTTGAAATATCAAAGTTTTTGAGTATTTTAATAACTTTTTATTAAAATATTTTTTTTTGTAAAATAAATTGCACCAAAACATACTTCAAACAATTCTTTTCAATTTGAAAAATAAATAAATAAATGATAAGTTTAGGTCATCTTATGTGTGATGTACACGACGATTTTTCAAAACAACAAATATGGCCAATAAAAATTTAACAAAATTTGTTGTAATAAAAAATTACAAAAAAATATCGAAAACGTGCTTCAGTGAGTTACAAAAATTTTCCCAAAAGGATTTAGAAAAATATGATTATTTAGGTCAAAATATGGATGGCATACATGTGCATGGTATGTTAAAAAAAAAGTTACTTTTAAACTGTGGTTTTTAGAAACGTCTATTGAAAATCAATTTTTATCATCTAGGTATTGAAATAAATTACATATTTGAAAACTAGACTTCGAGTACTACATTTTATGATCAGTGAATTTTTTAAAGATTTCATCTCTAAGTGCTTCAAATTTTAAGGTTAAATGTCACAAATTCAAAAAATTAAGGAAAACACTTCCACTTTTTGGCCAAAAAGTGGACTCAACTTCTTGCACACACCCAACAATCTTATAGGATTTTGCATCATTCATACCTAATGCCTCTTCTATAGATTTGGGTTCATCCATGTTAGTATTCAAAACAAAAATACATCTCCAATCATCAGGTGTATACCTTTCAGGTGGTTATCTGTCTTGTAGACCTACGAACAGGTTGAGTTGGAGGTTCTTCCTCCTCTTCTGAAGATTTAGAGCTAGATGAGCTCTCCTCAACTTCTTGTTTATCCTTGGGCCTCAATTCAACTTTCTCAAGTGTAGAAGGAAATTGAATCACATCTTCATGTTTACTTTTTTATGGCTGCAATGTAATAGAAGAAGGCTTAGTTTCTCTAAAAATAACACTTCTACTATGTATTACCTTTTGTGCAACAAGATCTCAAAGCTTTTATCCTTTCACACCATAACTATATTTGATGAATATACATTTCAAAGACTTGTTCTCCAACTTTATTCGCTTCTCCTTTGGCACATGTGCATATGCCTCGCAACCAAAAAATCTAAGATGTATTAATGAAGGCTTATTACCTAACAATGCCTCTATAGGCATCTTATCAACAAGAGCTAATGTAGGAGACCTATTAATCAGGTAACAAGCAGTGGCAACAACTTCAGCTCAAAACCTTTGTTCTAGGCTACCACCACTCAACATACTCCTAGCCTTTTCCATCAATGTCCTATTCATTCTTTCTACAACTCCATTATGTTGTGGAGAATACGAAGTTGTCTTTTGTCTATGAATACCACAATCTTTATAGAATCTATCAACATCATTAGAGAAAAATTCACTACCATTATCCGTTCTCAAACATTTTATTTTCTTTCAAGTCTTTAATGCAACCATTGCTTTAAATTCTTTAAATTGACTGAAAACTTTAGATTTACTCTTTAGAAAATATACCCATGTCCTACTATAATCATCAATAAATTATGAAACATAATATATGGATTTACCAATCGAAGGAACATGTACAAGACCAAACACATCAGGATGAATAAGGTCCAATACACCACAATATTTATGAGAACTCGAGTAAAACTGAACGAGGTTTTTTTTTCCATAAATGCAATACTCATAGAAATCAAATTCAAGATTACAATCAGACAAACTTTCAACAAGGTTTTTATTTTCCAAGGTCTTTAGACCCTTTTCTCCAATATGGCCAAGTCTCTGGTGCCATAACATAGTTTTTTCTACAAGTAACTTTGTCTTAGAAGAAAGAGCACCCTTGAATACCCAAAATCCATGACCATCTGTTGAAGGTGAAATCCTCACTTCTTCCACAAAATTGCTTTTCATAGAAGTACTATTGCACTCAACAATGCATGCATAAAGCTTATACAATGTCTCATATCTAACACCTCTAGCAATCACCATAGCACCTCTGACCATCTTGTATCCTGCATTAGAAAATACTACCTGTACATTCGCATCTATTAGTTTGCTCACAAAGAACAAATTTCGTGCTAATATAAGGATATGCAACACACCATTAATCATTTTAATTCTACCATCAGGAAACCTGATTTTAACTTTACCATGGCCAACAATATCTAAATGAGAATCATCACCCAAGTACACCTATTTTCCATCAAATTCTTCATATTCAGAAAATGAATCTTTATTAAAAGTCATATGGAAAGATGCACCTGAGTCAATTAACCATGCATCATTACTTGCATGGGTTGCCAAAGCTGCAATGAATGCATCACCATCTTCCTTCTCGGACTTAGAAACAGAATCAAATCTCTTCCTTTTCTTCTTTGCATTCCTTACGAACATGTCCAAACTTATCGCAGTTCTAACAAATAACTTTGGACTTTCCATGATATTTAGATTTCCCCCTAGACTTGGATTTGTCATGCTTCTCATTCTTCTTGCATCCTTTTTCCTTAGGTCTTCCATGAACAAAGCCTCCTTAGTAGTGATGGGTACCTTCCTCCTTATCTCTTCAAAAAGCAAAGAACCCACCACATCTTTAGTCTTCAAAATTACAAAAGTACTCCCAATAGCCAAAAAAAAGGAATCCCACGAATCAAGAAAATAACAAAGCAAGATTTGACATTTTTCCTCCTCATCCATTTTGACACCAACTGATGTCAATTGAGCCACTGACATATTGAATGCTTCCAGGTGGTCTGTGATTCATCCAACGTCTTCTATTCTCAAGGAATACAACTTCTTCCTCAAGAAAATATTGTTCACTAAAGATTTAATTTGATACATCTCACCAAGCTTCTTCCATAGTTTCTGTGTAGAGGTCTCCTCATGGACATTAATTAAAAGAAAGTCTTCCAAGAATAATCTAATTAGACCCTTGTATTTACGGTCCATAACACCATATTGAGTAGCTTGAGTAGGATCTACAGGCCTTGAAATATTCTCATCAACAACATCCCACAGATCTCGATCTATCAATAGATCCTCCATCTTCAACTTCCACATTTTAAAATTATTTCTAGAAAATTTATCCACCTTTATTCTCCTTGATCAACTTGCCATTTAAAAATTCTTGTAACAAGATCACAAAGTATCTTCTACACAAGCTCCCACTCAAATATGGATTAGTTCAAAAAACCCAACCCACAACTAAAACCAAAGGTGATCAAGCTCTAATACCACTTGTAAGGAAACTAAGGTAACAAAACAAATTCCTACACTAATCTTGAGAGGAGAATAATGCAAAACTTTACAGATCTTTAATAGTTATAGAAATTTAAACAAAAATAAACATAAATATCATGCATACCATGACACAGTGACTTACATGGGGAAAACCTTTTTAGGAGAAAAACCCTACACTCCAAAAGCCACCCAATATATTTAGAAATCACAAAGATTACAATATACTTACAAAGCAAGCTTCTCACAATACTATCACCACTTAGAGATCCAAAGACAACACGACTGCTATCAGACTTTTAGAATACATCGTTGTCTTTGTACCGTAGCCATAATACAACGTCCTCATAAAATAGAGTTACATTCTAGGGAAAGGGCCAACAAAATATCCACCATTAGATCTAAACCTAATAATTAATGGTCTAGATTTACAATGTATCATTTATTTAATGGGTGGGTGCAAAAAGATGGGTGGCCAATTTGTGGCCAAATTTTTAAAAAAGTTTTGAAAGCTCATAACGTGAGCGCGTTATGGCTTGGTGTGATGAGCTTGAGGCTCGGCCATAACGATCCCATAATGCGAGCGTGTTATAATGTGCTCGCGTTATGAGCTATTAAAATAAAAAAAAGAAATCGAAATCATTCTTACTTGTGATTGTGTTTTTTTTGTGCCCATCGTCAAAACACCTCATTTCCGCACTCGCATTCTAGGAGGAGCTATTTTACAAAATTCTTCATCAAACTATTGTTGTTTCATCGCCAGGATGCTACCGCGTCAATGAGGAGGTCTGAGAGGTAAGGATTGTTTGCTTTTGGTTTTGAATTTTTTAGTTTTAAGTTGTTTTTGATATTTATTTTTTGAATTTGTAGGAGATGTTAATAAACCTACAAACCCTCCTCAAAATCCTCAACAAGCACAACAACAACAAGAGGAACAAAATACTTAACAAACACAACAAGAACAACAACAAAAAAATCCTCAAGTTAATCAACCACAACAATAATCTCCTCCACCAATCCTTCAACATCCTCCTGACACTCAACAAAACTTAATGAGTGAAATTGAGAACAATAAAAAAAATTAAAGATTTAATCAAGAGGTTGGACGATCCAAACGGTTCAATCGTGGAAACAATGACCCTGACAACTTCACTCAAAGAAATGTTAAAACATGTAGATTTAATTAGCAAACAATTAACTAGTTGGCAAGATAGTAGGCAGGCGACTAGGGCTTATTTCCAGGATAAATTATCATATAAAGATGTAAAAGATTTGAAAATTATAAAATTTGATTTGTGCTCATTATTCACTGACCCACGCACAAATGCAAATCTTACCCTCAATGTGAAGAGGTTTCTTATTCATTGGTGCCACCACCAACAAATTAGGAACTTTTTTTTGGATAGGTGGTACATGGTTTTTGATTACCCACCATGCAACAATTGTGAAGTCCCACAATATTTCCTTAGGAAACTATACTATGAGCTCATTTTGAACAAAATCCCAAATTATTTTGATATGAGGGACTTCCAGGGGAGAGGTGGGGGTCAACTCAAGATAGAATCGGTGCACAACAAGATCCTATGCGGGAAGAGAGACGACCTATCACCAGGCTGCCTCGTGAGCACATTGTTATCCATTCTGTTACGAAGGAGAGTGTCGACGTAGAGACTTTTTAGGCCATGATCTCTTTGACCCAAAGTGTCATCCAACATGCCAGACCTATTCTACAATGCCATCCAGGGGAGTCTTCGAGTGGTGGGCTTCGATCCCATTTGTGTCAATCTTGTGGGGCAACTTGTTCATATGACCCCACCAACCTTCAGGAGGCTATTACGTAGGATCCATCTGCAACTATGGAGATGGCGAGGGAGATGACATTTTGCATGAGGCCTATGTCATTGATACTTAGGTAAAAGTTAGCATGTTCATTGAATTTAATTTATTAAATTTCGATTTTCAAATGTAAGATTAACTAATTTAGTTTTATGATTTTAATAAAATTGTAGGGTCACAGTGTTGATACTGGATACACCAACCCTACACCTACTTATTTCTACACTACACCTACCATTGAGGTATGTAACTAGTAAACAATTATAAATTTATTACATGTTAATAGCATTGTTTTATGAATGGTATTTTAATATGTGATTTTGGATGTTGAATAAGCTAATATTGGAGGTTTCAAGGGAAAACCTCCTAGTGCCAGTAGATTTAGTCAAACCTACATGCAGGTAAAAGAATAAAGAGTTTAACTAATGAATTGTACTTAATAGATTTGCGTAGTTTATATTCATATCGTTGATTACGTTGCATTGCACATCTTTCAAGCTCAAAGCATTACTTCACATTCCATAACTAATAACTAGATGTTGATAGATGACAAAATTTCAACTACAATATAGTTATTTAGAAAGTCAACATAAGCAGTGATGCAACTACTTCACATAGCATAAGTAATAAGTAGGAGCAACTTCCAATTGCATTTTCTTGTCATGGAATTCCATGAGACCACTTTTTACTGAGGCATCTTTTCAAATAGTTCACTGCATTGTCTATGCTATGGATGCTTGGAAGGAATATATGAAAGAATAATAGTAAGCAATAACATAGACAAGGAAATGAGTTGTTTAAAAAAATACCTCAAAAAAATGTGGTCTCATGGTGATGACATCACCATGAGACTTAATTTCTTTGAGACACTTTTTCAAATAGCTCACCGCCTTTTCTATGCTACGACATTTTCCATACATGTCTACCAAAGAATTTTATTGAACAGTTCATTTCCTCATTGCTATGGATAAAAGATTAAAAAATGTGCTTTCTAACAAACTACAGATGCTTGGAAAAAATATATCAAAGCATAATAGCAAGCAATAACAAAGACAAGGCATTGAGTAGTTTGAAAAAATACCTCGAAGAAATGCGGTCTCATGGTTATGGAATGTTATTCCATCACCATGAGACCACATTTCTTTGAGGCATTTATTCAAAGGGCTCACCACCTTTTCTATGATACCACATTTTCCATACATGTGTACCAAAGCATTTTATCAAACTACAAACTATGGATGCTGGAAAAATTTCTATCAAAGCATAATAGTAAGCAATAATACCATAGAGAAGGTAATGAACTGTTTGAAAAAATATCTAAAATAAATGTGGTCTTATGGTGATGGAATGCCATGATGCACATTTGTTTGTAATGGCATTCCATCACCATGAGACCCAATTTCTTTGAGGTATTTTTTTCAAATAGTTCACTGTCTTATTTATGCCACCACAATTATCGTACATGTTTATGAAAGCATTTTATCAAATGGTTCACTGGCTTGCTGTTATGAGTAAAAGCCTAAAAATATGTGCTTTCAAACAAGATATGGATAGGGAAAATAGTAAGCATGATAGTAAAAAATATATAGTTTATAAGCACTCAAAATTTTGTTCATCATCTCATACATTATAAGTCATGACACAGATCGATGTTGTAGTTTTTGTGATTGAATAATTTGTTGTTTTATTTTCAGATGTTGCAAGTGGAAACACCTCAGAATGTTCAGAGGGCAATGGAGATCGGTGTTTCATCTTCTATAGAATCCTCGATGGCTCTGATAGGGGAGGTATGAGGCAAATTACTAAATTTCAATTTACATTCGTCGTTATAGATGTCAGTTAGTGAAAAATCAAACCATTATTGATTCGTAGTTTAATTTCTATTTGGATGGTTTATACAGGGCTTCAACATGCCTCAACATGGGCATTTGAATATTTCCCTTGTGGAGAGTGATCATCAGATGGAGGTAAGTGATTATTTTGTTAAATATATTATTTTTTAAAATGTAATTTCTATATATTAATGTCTTTACTTCTTATTGTAACATATAAGACTTTACCAAGAACTAAACCCTAGGAGGATCACTAGGAGCACTCCTTGACCACAACATAAATGAGTGACAAACGTATCACTATCCGATCGACAAGCAAAGGGCAAGAGTTTATTTCGAGAGCATGGAGAGCGATGATTTTTGATTCCAAAGCCCTTTGTTGTATGCCTATATGGAATTTTTGTACATATTTTATATTGGATATATTTGATATTGCATGCCTATATGGCATTCTCATAAGCCTATATGGCTATTTTGTACCTATATTTTATACTTATATTGACATATATTGATGTATGCCTACATGGATATTTGGTTAATACAAATATTTTTTATCGATGGTTTCCATATTTGCATTATAAATCCATGGTTCAATAGATATGAGTTACGTGTATTCAAGTGTATAATTTACAAATTACGTGTATACTTTGTGACTTACATGTATTCCAACGTATACTTTACGACTTACGTGTTTTCATGTGTATACATTGTATTCATGCATATAATTTTTATTAATTTGCGTATATTATGTATTCGTGTGTATACTTTAAGGCTTACGTGTTTTTGAGTACTTGTGCTTCCCTTATTCACATGTACATGCTTGACTTATTCACATGTATACTTATTAATTGGTTAGCCCTAGCATTGATCATTGCTGTCCTTAATGGTTTGTCTTGAATATTAATTGATTGATGCTAAACAAATTTATTAGTCAATGCTAAACAACTTCAATATTTCTAGGAATAATAGTGATGAGTCTAGTTTATGGTTCAATTATTGATAGAGTTTTTTGTCCATTTGCTGTAGTTGTCACAGACTTTGATGCTTGGATGTTGAACTAATTATGATATTTCCTTAAAACCATAGACTTTGGGCATGAACTTATTTTCATAATCTTTAAATGACATTGACATGCTATATGAACTATCTGTGTTAATTTTACATGTGATTAATGAATGTCACTTTGAGATAGTTATAGATATGCAGTTGTTGTGTGTACTAATAATATTATGTAGATATAATTAGAGGCTTGCAATTAAGGAAGATTCCGCTAGCTGTTAATCCGCCATATCAATCAACAAGGTGGTCATTCAATGTGGGAAGAATCTTGACGATGGGAGATTCCTCATTCAAATCAGAGTTGTAACCACCTTATAAATGATCTTAATTGTCTATTGAGTAAATTTAGGCGTTATTGTTGTGCTAGATCTGCGTTGAGGCAAACATGCCTGACCAGATTCCGTGCATGTGTAACCACCTCTCCACTTTTTATGCTTTCCCTAATTTGGAGTCCTCCTGTTCTATGGGAGTTGACCGCCTTGCTAGGTGCTTAATTTGTAGCTTCTATAAATAAGACTCAGATGCTCCTTCTCAAGAGGTTGCTTAATTTGATGATGTACTCACATCCTTAGTTTTTCTAGTAATATAGTCATGCTACTCGATTGTACTTATGTTTTTCCAATAAATGAAATGAAGTTATAAGTTCATGCATCTGAGTTTACATCTATTTTAGGGGATACTCATCCAAGGGGGCCCACTTGGTGAGTATTTTGTCCCTTAGGTTAGTTATTTTCTGTTTAGTAATTATTTAAGAATATGGCACTGTTTTTTCTTGTAGCCCCTCAAATTCCATTCTATGACTATTCTTGCAACCAAAGTAAACAGAGTAGTTTCTTGTTTATTCACTCAGATTTTCATTTCTACCATGTATTCCAACTTAGTCTATTTGTTGGTTGATTCTCAACACTTATGTTATTTATTTCCAAGCAATTTACTTTCAACATTGAGTCTTTCTTAGCTATAGGATGAATATGACTACTTTGGATTCCTAGTGCACATAATATGCTGACCCATTTCAAGTTCATGTCCCTGGGTTGACAGGTTAAATGCACCTTCATGATGATTGAAATAGCTATTCAGGTTAGATTTCCAATCTCTGAATCACAATTGTAAGGGCTTAGTTGTTAAATCATTGTAGGAGGCTGGCATTTTTGGCGCCGTTGCTAGGGATGGTGTCAAACTAGGGAGTTCTTTGGAGTCATTGATAGTTTTCTTGTTGTAGTATTTTTGGAAGTTGTTCTTATTACACCCCTCATTTAGGAAAGTAATGAACCCCCTATTCTTTTGCCAATTCTTTGTGTGAGCTGGCTGATAGTGAATTGATACCGCATGCATAGAGAAAGGAGGAGAGATGCTCGTGGGAGATTCTTCCTAACAATCTTGATCTATTCCAGATAATTGAGTATCAGAACCTGCCAAGAGACAAAGAAGAGGAAGAGCCACACCCCTTTGCTGATACAATTATGGATCTGACCAGTTCTAAAGTTTCCTCTGAAGATTAGAATTTGATTGAGAATCCCCTTGCTTTGGAACTTCATCAGGCAGGCACGGATGATGTAAATAGAAACAAACCTAACCAACCAACTTTTCCTTTCCCCATTGCTCATCAGAATGAAGTAGATAACCTCAAAAATATCCTTGCTTTAGTTCTTCCTAAGTTCTATGGAATTTTCATAGAAGATCCTGACACATTCTTGTTCAAGTTTGATATACTCTGCAAGAGTTATGACTATACGACTGATGCCCATAGGCTTAAGCTATTCCCTGCCACCTTGAAAGAAGCTACATTGCGATGGTTCATGAGCCTAGGAAGAGATACTATGGAGACTTGGGAGGACATGAAGACAAAGTTCCTTGAGAAATACAAGGAGTATTGTTGGGGTAGTGATATGAGGGGAGGTGACATTTTTAGGATGCAACAAAAGGAGGTTGAGAGCTCGAAAGATTATATTTCAAGGTTTCTGTTTTTCCTATAGAAATATCCACACCATACACTCAATGAAGAGTCACATAAGATTCTTTTCATGAGAGGAATTAATGACAACTGCACAAATTCCTTGGAATTGATGGGAGGAGGAGATATCACCCCAAGTTCCTTGGGAGGACATCAAGAAGATATACCATAACTATTCTAGGGTAGCTTCAAAGAAGGGGAGAGCTTACCAATCCTCCATGGGTAAGTCATCTACCAGTGGAGTTTCAAGGATGAAGATTACTCACTTATTAGAAAAATTCAAGTAAGAAATCATAAACAATCTAGCTAATTAGTTGGATACACTTTAGGCCAAGAAGAAATAAGAGGAGGCAGAGACAATGTTGGCAGAATATTGCCCTCATTACAGATAAAAGAAGGATTGCAGATGCAAGATGATAGCTAATATTGACAGCAAGTAGATGACACTTGAGTTTAAGACAATCCAGGGTGAAGAAGATAAAGTCTACTATGTTGCACAAAGGAGACCATGGGATCCAAGACAAGGCATGCCACTAGATCCACTATCCTTTGTTGGGCCATATTTCAATTCTTATTCATTTGGTAATCAATGGAAACCCCCATATCCATACAATTATGGAGGATATCCACCACAACCTTGGAATAACCCTCCAAATGCTTGGCCCAACCACCAAAACTCTCCACCCCAGTGGCAACAACCTCAGGGGAATTGGCAGCAATTTCAAGGAAACTGACAACCACCTCCAAGAAACTGGTAGAAAACATCCCAATGGAGGGGAGGACAACGATGGCCAAACCAGACAAACAATTACATGCAACCACCTTCTCAACCGCATCAAATTTCTATAATGCCTCCTCTTGGTAGTTCAAATTCAAATGCACCTAATCCTACTCAGCTACCAACTCAACCCACACCTAACCCAACTAATAAATCACTACAAAAACCAATATACTTTGTTGATCCAAATCAAGTTCTTGCATATGTTGTGAGTGTAATTAAAATCTTCTTGTGTTCAAGAACTACTTTTCCAGCTTCTTCCACACCCATTATCACTGAGCTTCTTGTGGAAGAAGAGGAGTATTTGAATGTCCCCATTCAACCAAGTGCACCTAAAAATCTTGAACCAACCCATCAAGCAGATTGAACCAGAACCACCATTTCCCTAGAGGTTGGAAACTATGAAACAAAAGGAAGAGAAGGAGGACACAAATTTTGACATTTTAGATCAGTTGAAGCATATATGTGTCCAAATACCTCTATTTTAGGTCGTAAAAGATGTTCCTAAAAATGGCAAAGCAATAAAGGAAGCATGTCTTAAAAAGCCAAGCAGGAAGAAGAAAGACCCCACTACAGTTCATGTGGTGGGATAGTTGGCTGACATCATGCTTGGGAAAGTGACTATTCCCAAATATAATGACCCAGAGAGTCCTGTGGTAGGAGTTGTTATAAATGGGATCTAGATAAAGAATGTTCTGATTGATTTGGGAGCAACAATAAATGTAATGACTAAGGACATCCCATAACAACTAATGTTGCAAACATGAGACCTACTCCTATTATTTTACCACTTGCTGATAGTTCTACTATTAAGCTTGATGGGATAGTAGAGGATCTTGTGGTAACTCTAGACTCTTGGGAGTACCCAACATATTTTATGATTCTTTCTCCTAAGGCCACACTAGGCGGGTACCCCATTATTATTGGAAGGCCATGGTTAGAAAAAAAAACACCTATATTGGATGTTGGACAAGAGACATGACCATTTTTGATAGGAAGAGCACCAAAAATATTGTTCTCTACCCTCCTGCTCAGCCCTCCCATGATAGGAATGATCTTGTATGGCCACATGTTGGTGAAGAGGCCGAGGAAGTTAATTCTATGGCACAACTTATGATGTTTAGAAGAAGTCCTTTCATGCAGCTTCAAGATGAAGATGAAGTATTGTCTAACATAATTCAGAACCATTATGAGGTAGAGGAAGCATCATCCTCTCATGCATATGATTCTATTGATACAGTGAAGACACTCCTACCCGCTCTTCCTGCAGCCGAATTTCCTGTAGCAACAGGTATGTCCCATACATTGCTACCACATAAACTCAAGGTACCAAACATTAGTAAAGTAGTTATGGTAGAGTTAACTACACAAGTGCAGGTGTCAAAAGGAAAATATCTAAATATTAATAGAAAATTGAGTGAATAACAACAGTTGTCATTGGGAAACTTACTAAGGGCCCACCAATGTGCATTTGTGTGGGATTATCATAATTGAAGGGATTAGACCCTAAGCTTTGCACTCATAAGATATATATAAGAAATGACTGTACACCAGTGAGGCAGCCACAAAGAAGAATTAGCCTTGCATTGAGAGAAATTGTAAAAGGGTAACTATAGAAATTGCTAGATGTAGGATTCATCTACCCCATTTCAGATAGCTAGTGGGTGTCCCCA
Organism: Sequoiadendron giganteum; assembly: GCA_007115665.2. NCBI lineage: Eukaryota > Viridiplantae > Streptophyta > Pinopsida > Cupressales > Cupressaceae > Sequoiadendron > Sequoiadendron giganteum. The sequence continues at coordinate 85,274,442 of CM021100.1, read as the reverse complement.
TTGGTGATTGTGCCCAAAAAATGAGGGAAGTGGTGAGTTTGTGTTGATTACAGGGAACTTAATGCTGCCACCAAAAAGGACGATTTTCCCTTACCTTTCATAGATTGAGTTTTGGACTCACTTGTAGGAAAGTAGTACTTTTCTTTCCTAGATGGATTCAACAGCTATAACCAGATCCAAATTGCACCAAAGGACTAGGAAAAGACCACCTTTACCTATCCATTAGGGACCTATGCCTACTTAGTACTTCCATTTGGCTTATGCAATGCACTTGCAAGTTTTTAGAGGGAAGTCATTAGCATATTTTCAAACATCTCTCTTGATTGCATGAAAATCTATATGGATGACTTCACTACTTATGATGTTGATTTCAATGAAGCATTGGAAAATATCAGGAGAGTCCTATAGAGATGTGAAGATCACAATCTATCTTTAAATAGTGAAAAGTGTTTCATGATGATGCATGAAGGTGTATTTCTTGGCCACTACATCTCTCACAAATGAATTCAAGTAGATCTTGCAAATATTGAGGTGATCACCAATCTACCTATCCCTGCAAAAAAAAAAGATGTTAGGAGTTTCCTAGGACATGTAGGTTATTACAGGAAGTTCATCATAGACTTCAATAAAATTTTAGCACCATTGTATAATCTCCTAACTAAAGATGTTGAATTATAATGGACATAAGACTATGACAAGGTATTTTCTTACTTGAAGAGCTTTGACTCATGCTCATTTACTCAAGGGTCCTAATTGGGAGCTTCTTTTTCACATCCATACAAATGCATCATATTATGATATAGGACCAGTCTTAGGGTAGAAAGAAGGAGCTATTGAGAATGCTATTTATTTTGTGAAAAAATAAAATGCAAGGAGTTGAATTCAACTATACAATGACATAAAAAGAAATGTTAGCAGTGATATATGCCCTAAAAAAATTCAAGCACTACATAACAGAATACCAGATCTTTGTACACACTGATCATGCAGCCATTAGATACCTCATGAATAAACCCCTGATCTCAGGTAGGCTAGCAAGATGGTTATTGGTGATGTGGGAGTTTGACATAACCATTGTGGATAAACTAGGGAAGACCAATGTTGTTGCAAAATATCTTTCAAGGCTGACTACATCAGAGGATAATCAAGTATTAGATGACTCTTTCCCTAATGAAAATCTATTTTCCATGAGTGTATAGACACCCTGGTATGTTGACATAGCTAATTATCTGGTCACAAGGAGAGTTCCTCCTCACTTCTCTCCAAAAGAGAGGAGGGTGCTTATTGAAAAATATTTTCCTTTCTTATGGATTTTTGGATGTTTGTTCTACACTGGACCAGACCATGTCATGAAAAGATGTGTGAGGGAAGATGAGACATATGAAATTTTGCATGCATGTCACAATGAAACCTTTGGAGGGAATTTTGCAGCTAAGAGGACAACACTAAAGATTTTGAACATAGGATATTACTGGCCCACACTCCACAAGGATGCAGGGAGATATACAAGGAAGTGCAACAAATGCTAGAGGATGGGCCGACCAACCAAATCTGATAAGATGCTACTTTACCTCTAGGTAGTAATCACTCCATTTGATAAGTGGAGATTGGACTTTGTAGGACCCATTGATCCTCCATCAATTGGTGAATCCTATATCTTGGTATGCACTAATTATGTAACCAAGTGGGTAGAAGTTAAGGCCATGAAGCATGCACGAGACATTAAGGTTGCAAAATTTCTTTATGAGGAGTTTTTCACACGGTATGGGGTTCCAAGAGAGATAGTGACTGATCAAGGGGCTCAATTCACTTCAACCCTTGTTACAACACTGGTCAATGAGTACAAAATTAGGCATAGGAAGTCTACTCCTTATCACCTTTAGGCCAATGGCCAAGTTTAGGTGACTAACAAAGAAATTGAAGCCATTTGACCAAAATAGTGGTTATCCATTGAAAGGATTGGGCAAGCAGACTACCATAAGTTGTTTGAGCCTACAAAACTACCTAGAAAACAACTACAGGATTCACTCCATTTGAGCTACTGTATGGAAAGACAACTATGATGCCCATTGAATTTGAACATAAGACTCTTAGGACTATAGTAGAATTGGGGATGGATATCTCTGAGACACAAAGGGACATAATCATGCAGCTAAATGCTTTGGATGAGATGAGGAAGGGAACTTTGCATCACATACAGGTAGTGCCGAATCAGAGAATAAGGTGGCATGACAAATTCATCAAAGATAAGAAATTCCAGCCAGGTGATTGGGCACTGCTCTATGACTCAAGCTATCAAGAAAATGTAGGAAAATTGTAGATAAGGTGGCTAGGACTGTATGAGGTTGCTGAAGTTTTTCCCAATGGAGCTGTTCAACTCACTATCATTGACCCTATTAGATTTAAGCTGCTTGTCAACGGTCATTGCCTCAGGTTGTATCACAAGCCAACTTCCAAGGCGAAGTTCTTGCAATAATTCAATCACCATGCAACACCCGAACTTCCTACAACTCAAGGAAGTGGACCTAGTGTCCCTCCTTCTGGCACAAATTTAGGTACGTGTGCATCAATTGTTATATATTAATTCTCTTTTAGTATATTCATTTAATTGCTATAAATTAATATGGACGTTCGCCATAGCATGCAATTATTCCCTACCCCTATCAAATCGTTATTACCACCTCGCATGTGAGGACACATGTGCAAATTTAGGTTGGGGGGAAAGTGTGACTACCATGTCTATGTGTTTATCCGTATTGGTTCACATCATAAAAGTTTAAGTTATTGAGCTGATTTGAATTCTGAGTGAGATGACGACTCACATGTGTGAAACAACATCAACTGCCACCATTTTCCTTGATCATAGCCTTCATTTATTACTCCTTTACTACCTTTATTGCTCTTGTCATAATTTTAAGCCAAAAAAAGGTAAAATTCAGATGATACAGGCATTAGGAATTTGGCAGTGTTGCAGGAAGGAGAAGTTTGGATTTCAGACAAAGATTGCAGGAAGGAAAGCTTTGCAAAGCGATTGTTTGATTAAAGATAACTAAACAATGGGAGGTGGGTTAATTCAAAATGAACCCATGGTTCATGATGTATTACTATAGGATGTACCTTTCCTGGCCGAGTCTAGAAATTGTGGATGGTTAGATTATTTCTTAAAGCTGAATGGTTTTGATGAAGAAATTGCGTTGGAATTTTCCCAGACATTGTCTGAAGGAAAGACCACGGTAAAAGGGATGGAGGTTATAGCCACTAAAGTGAGTATTGTAGAATTTACAGGGTTGCCTATTGACGGTGAACATTACCCTGCTACTAGAGACACTAGGTCAGCTAAGGTCAAATTTACAGAACCTAGCGACCCTCTATTGAGTGTGGACAAACAAGGTGTGAAGATAATTTCTCTGCTAGATACATGGAAGCAAGTATTAGTTTATGTTGTGAAGTACATTACATGTGAAGGTCGTCGATCAAATATATATTTCGTGCATTTCAAACTCCTAAATGACATGAGGCATAGTAGAAGAATGAATGTGTCAATCGTGCTTTACCACCTTCTTTCAATCATGATGGTCGAGACCCAGAAAGGTAGGGACAATTTCATTTCCCACCATTGTCTGATCAAATTATTAGTTGAGAAGTCTCTGCATGATGTGTCTGCTATAACTTGGGAAGAATTCTTGAATATTGATCAAATTAGACCAGAGAATTTGCAACCTAAGGTTTTTCCTCAACCTCATAGGGTTAGTAGGAGAGTGAGAAATGTTCAGGCCGCTCCTGGATCCTCAACTTCTGAGGCGAGTCCTAGTGTAAACCCTCTTGTAGACAAGCAAACCATAGAGATTAGTTCTTTTGAGGCTGAACATTCAGACAAAGAAAGTTCCTCTCTAGATTCAGATGATGATGTCCCCTCTTGGCATCCTAATGAGAACTAGGGCACATAAGAAGAAGGTTGAAATAAGAAAGGGAAAAGCTAAAAATAAAATGGCAGAAAAAGAAGTGCCAAGCTCTAAGAAATGGAAGGCTGACACTATTCTTCTTGCAGCAAAAGAAAAGAGTAGAAATCCTCCTAGAAAATCAAGAGCAACTGGGCCAACCTTTGGTGTATCTCCCAAAGGAAGCCCTAAACCTAGAGAAACATCACAGGAGGATACAAAAGATCCAATGGAGCAGGTGAATGTCGAGGAAAAGGTCACATTTGAGGAAGCAACAAGCATAACACTGGCAGATCTTGCTGACATCGTAGAAAAAGTTGAAAGCCAAGTGTATGAGGAAAATCAGGAGCTCCTACAACAAGATTTCTTGTAGCAAGAGTTCCTGCAGCAAGAGAAAGAATAAGAACTTGAGGCCTTGCAACTAGAACTAGGAGAACAGTCAGCACCCCTGCATTTGGAATTGGCTGAACAAACAGAAGCCTTGCAGTTGGTACTCTATGAAGAGAAAGCAAAAGTGCTAGGAATTTTTTTGGTAGGAATACATAGGCCCTCTGATTATTTGATGCACATGGTATCCATGAACTTGTGGAAAGAAGTGCAAAGGAGGGAAGAAGAATGGAAAGTAGAGAACCTCAGGCTAAAGAGGGAAATTCAAAAGAGAGATGAAGAGATTGAGAATAAGAATGAAGAAATTGCTTCTTTAAAGAAAAATGTGGATAATATGATAGCCTTAGTACCTTAGATCTTAGAGTATAGGAATCCTCCAAGGTTCTATGCTCTGTATTTGAAGGAGAAGCATATTTCTTTTAAACTAGCAAGGATTATTTTTAGGTTTGAATCCTTCCATTGAGACTCCTCTTGAATTTTTCAATGCTTATCAGATTGCTCCTCCTGAAATGAAGAATTTTTTGTGTGAATTCTATTTGCATAGTTATTCTATGACCAAAGACCATGATTGGAATCCACTGTTGTATGTTGGAGATGTCTAATTAAGGGAGTTTACGTCTTGGATACAGTTCATGAAGTTAGTTGGGGAAAGCAGTTCAGGACTTATAGGCAAATTGAATCCAACACTCCCTTGCCCATCAGGGTTGAATCTAGAAATCCAAGAGACATTTTCAATGATTGGCACAAAATTATTTACCGACCAAGCTATGGCAATAGGATCCTGCCTGAGAGAGAGGTAGTTTATAAAGAATATGAGGAGATAGCAAAAATCACAGGGGAAGCTGTAATGGGATACCATTCACAAAGGTGGAACAACCGAATTGATGATTTAAAATAAGCCGAGACTCATTCCATGTAGAACTATGATACAATACTTAAGAGAGTTGATAGATATATACAGATTGGAAGGAGAAAGGGATAATTTTGGCTTCCACTAACTTTTCAACCATCTATCCTATTGTGGCCTATGCCAAACTTTAGGTACTATCGATATGAAATATTTGTAGAGAGAAAGAGATAGAGAAACTTGGAAAGACAACAAGGTTTCTATTGGGATCCTAATTCAGACACAACATAAACTGATGTAGGACAGCTGGCAGTTGGAAATTTCAGGGCATTGACCAAGCAAAAGAATGACTCTTCCTCTACTGGAGGGATAGAAAAACCTTAGGTTGGGGGAGTGATGAGTCTAGTTTATGGTTCAATTATTGATAGAGTTTTTTGTCCATTTTCTATAGTTGTCATAGAATTTGATGCTTGGATGTTGAATTTTTTATGATATTTCCTTAAAACCATAGACTTTGGACATGAACTTATTTTCATAACCTATAAATGACATTGAAATGCTATATGAACTATTTGTGTTAATTTTAAATGTGATTAATGAATGCCACTTTGAGATAGTTACATATATGCAGTTGTTGTGCATACTAATATTGTCATGCAAATATAATTAGAAACCTGCAATGAAGGAAGATTCTGCCAGTTGGTCATCCACCATACCGGTAAACAAGGTGGTCATTCAATGTGGGAAGACTTTTGATGGTGGGAGATTCCTCATTCAAATCGGAGTTGTAACCCCATTATAAATGATCTTAATTGTCTGTTGAGAAAATTTAGGCATTACTGCTATGCTAGATCTGCATTGAGGCAAACATTCCTGACCAGATTCTGCGTATGCGTAATCGCCTCTCCACTTTTTATGCTTTCCCTAATTTGGCGTCCTCCTGTTCTATGGGAGTTGACCGCCTTGCTAGGTGCTTAGTTTGTAGCTTCTATAAATAAGACTCAGATGCTCCTTCTCAAGAGGTTGCTTAATCTAATGATGTACTCACATCCTTAGTTTTTCTAGTAATACAATCACGTTAATCGATTGTACTCATGTTTTTCCAATGAATGAAATGAAGTTATAAGTTCGTGCATCTAAGTTTACATTTGTTTTAGGGGATACTCATCCAAGGGGGGCCACTTGGTGAGTATTCCATCCCTTAGGTCAGTTAGTTAGTTTTTGTTCAATAATTAATTAAGAATTTGACACTGTCTATTCCTCCAGCCACTAGAATTCCATTATGTGACTATTCTTGCAGCCAAAGAAGAAATAGTAGTTTTTTGTTTGTTCACTCAGATTTTCATTAATGTCATGCATTTCAGCTTAGTATAGTTGTTGGATGATGCCCAACACTTATTTTATTTCCTTCCAAGAAATTTACTTTCAACATTGAGTCTTTCTTAGCTATCAAATGAATATGGCTACTTTGGATTCCTAATGCGCATACTGTGCTGACCCATTTCAAGTTCATGTCCTTGGGTTGACAACTTAAATGCACCTTAATGATGATTGAAATAGCTATTCAGATTAGATCTCCAATCTCTGAATCATAGCTGTATGAGTTTAATTGTTAAATCATTGTAGGAGGCCAACAACTAGTAGAGTTACAAATTCTAAAATTGCACAAATTGAAAAGAAAAGATTAATTATAAATAAATGTACTAATTATTAACTTGATAATTGATTAAAAATGAGTATAAAATATAACAAGAGATGAGTCTTCTAGAATGGAAAATGCTAACTAGAAAATAGTCAAAGCATTCCCAATACTTTGAAAATAATAATCCACCCAAAATTGCAATGGGAGAGAAGGCTTATTTAAGATCCTTGAGAAATGTATTTCCTAATGCTCCCTTGTTCTTACATATCTCTATTTCGTTCAATCCAAATATTTCCATGAAATGCTTTATCTAAAAGCAAATAACATGTTTTCAATTGGTATTCCATGAAATGTTTCATAATAAGATTCCAATATATTTAATTCTTTGATTGGAACAACTCAATTAAGCAAATGATACATAATCTTCACAACAATTGCAAAAAATAATATTCATAGTAGATGAAGTAGTTAAATTTTTGACACATTATCATACAAACACAATATAAACACGTCGAAAGATTTATATGTCAACTTTTTGCAATATTATTTCTTGTATAAGAAATGGACTCGAGAGAAAGCAAATTATAATTTATAATACAAATAAAAAATGGACTCAATGGTTGAAACTTTATTTATCACACCAAATAATAAATGTATGTGAGAGCATCACTTGTTTCTCTTAGGCTCCAATTTTCAAGCATAGCAAATCATTTCAAATGAAAATATTCACAACCAAAGTTGTTAATTGAGAAAAAATAAAATGTTTTGAAGTTCCACCATTGTACGCATTTACAATTGGTTGTATATTGTTGTAAGGGAAAGGAGGATAATTGAAAAATATCTTGCACTTGCTATACTTGAGGATGATCATATGATTTTGTATGAAAAACTTGAACTTCTCAATTGTCGTGTGTATGTTTCTCTTCTCGATTGTTTTGCATGCCATCATAAGGGATCAAGCTGGTTGAATGTAGCTCAAAGAGATTTCCCGTGTTTGGGTGCAAAAGAGAACCATGTATAGCATAAACATACCTATTGGAACATGTTGGAGCAAATTTTTTGGTCACACGAATTTTAAAACATAAGTTGCACCACTTTGCAACTTTACACTGCTTGCATTTGACACTTTTTCCATCAAGTGAAAACTGGACACCATAGGAAAATAACTTTGAGATAACAAAAAATGAGAGAGGTTATAGTAGAGGGGCCCAACACAGTCCTGTAGGCTCAAACAAAGAGTTCGTAAGCATCATGGTTTCTGAGTGATAGCCCGTCAAAGATTTCTTTCCTTTTACACTTTGGACCCTTAAGGGATCAAGCTAGTTGAATGTAGCTCAGAGCGATTCCACGTGTTTAGGTGTGAAAGAAGACCATTCCTAGCATAAAAGTACCCATCCGGATGTGTTGGAACAATCTATTTGGTCACATGAGTTGTAGAACAGAAGTTGCACCACTTTGCAACTTTCAACTACTTGCATTTGACAACTTTTTCTCCAAGTGAAAATTCACCACCATAGGAAAATGCCTCTGAGATAGAAAAAACTAAGAGAGGTTATTGTAGATGGGCACAACGCAATCCTATAGGATTAGATGAGAAGTTCCTAAGCATCATGGTATCCAAGTAACAACATGCTAAAGTTTGTAGCCATTTTGCACGTTGGACTCTTAAGGGATCGATCCGGTTGAACATAGCTCAAAGCGATTATACGTGTTTGGATACAAAAGTGGACCATGAATAATATACACATACCTATTTATATGCATTGGAATAATCCATTTGATCACATGAGTTACAAAACAAAAGTTGCACCACTTTGCAACTTTCAACTACTTGCATTTGATAATTTTTTCTGCAAGTGAAAATTCACCACCACGAGAAAATGCCTCCAGATAGTGAAAATAGAAAGAGGTTATTATAGAGGGGCCCAATGTTATCCCATACACTCAAATGACAAGTTTCTAAGCATCAGGGTATCCGAGTAATAACATGTTGAATTTTGTAGCTATTTTGCACTTTGGACTCTTAAGGGATAGATTTGGTTGAACGTAGCTCAGAGTGATTCCACATGTTTGGGTGTGAAAGAGAACCATTCCTAGTGTAAAAATACCTATTTGAATGCATTGGAATAGTCCCTTTGGTCACATGAGTTGCAGAACAAAAGTTGCACTACTTTGCAAGTTTCAATTACTTGCATTTGACAACTTTTTCTCCAATTGAAAATTTGCTACCACGAGAAAATGCCTTCGAGATAGAGAAAAATGAGAGAGTTTATTGTATAGGAAAAAAAATGATCCCATAGGATCAAATGAGAAGTTTCTAAGTGTCACGGTATTTGAGTAACAACATACTAAAGTTTGCAACCATTTTGCACCTTGGACTTTTAAGGGATCAATCCGATTGAACATAGCTTAGAGAAATTCCACATGTTTGGGTGTGAAAGAGGACCATTCCTAGTGTAAATATACCTATTCAGATGTGTTGGAATAGTTTTTTTGGTCACACGAGTTTCATAACGAAAGTTGCACCACTTTGCAACTTTCAACTACTTGTACTTGATAACTTTTTCCCCAAGTAAAAATTTGCCACCACGGGAAAATGCCTCTGAGATAGAAAAAACTAAGAAAGGTTATTGTATAGGGGCACAAAATGATCCCATAGGATCAGACGAGAAATTTTTAAGTGTCATGGTATCTGAGTAACAACATGCTAAAGTTTGCAGCCATTTTGCACTTTGAACTCTTAAGGGATCGATCTAGTTGAACGTAGCTCAGAGTGATTTCGTGTGTTTGGGTGTGAAAGAGGACCATTCCTAGTGTAAAAAATACCTGTTTAGATGCATTGGAATAGTTGGTTTGGTTACATGAGTTGCATAACAAAATTTTGACCACTTTGCAACTTTCAACTACTTGCATTTGATAGCTTTTTCTCCAAGTGAAAATTTGCCACCACGGGAAAATTCCTCCGAGATAGTGAAAACGGAGAGAGGTTATTATAGAGGGGTCTAGCATGATCCCATAGGATTAGATGAGAAGTTTCTAAGCATCATGGTATCTGAGTAAAAACATGTTGAAGTTTGCAATGATTTTGCACTTTGGACTCTTAAGGGATCGATTTGGTTGAATGTAGCTCAGAGCGATTCTATGTGTTTGGGTGCAAAAAAGAACCATGTCTAGCATAAAAATACCTACTAGGATGTGTTGGAATAGTCTGTTGGGTCACATGAGTTGCAGAATGAAAGTTGCACCACTTTGCAACTTTCAACTACTTGCATTTGATAATTTTTTCCCCAAGTGAAAATTCACCACTATGGAAAAATACCTCTGAGATAGCAAAAATTGAGAGAGGTTATTGTAGAGGGGCCCAACATAATCTGATAGGCTTAGACAAGAAGTTTCTAAGCATCACGGTATTTGAGTAACAACATGTTGAAGTTTACAACCATTTTGCATTTTGGACTCTTAAGGGATCGATCCAGTTGAACGTAGTTCAAAGCGATTCTACATGTTTGTGTGCAAAAAAGGACCATGCCTAGTGTAAACATACCTTTTTGGATGCGTTGGAACAGTTCGTTTGGTCACACGAGTTATAGAACAAAAGTTGCACCACTTTGCAACTTTGCATTGCTTGTATTTGACACTTTTTCCATCAACTAAAAATTGGACACCACGGGAAAATCACTTCGAGATAACAAAAACCAAGAGAGGTTATTGTAGAGGGGACCAACATGATCTCGTAGAATTAGAAGGATATTTCATAAGCACTATGATTTTTGAGTAATATCCCATCAAAGATTGCTACCCTTTTGCACTTTGGACCCCTAAGGGATCAAACCGGTTGAAAGTAGCTTGAAGCGATTCTGCATGTTTGGGTGCAAAAGAAGACCATGTCTAACATAAATGTACCCATCCAAATGCAGTGGAATAGTTTTTTTGGTCACACGAGTTACAAAACGAAAGTTGCACCACTTTGTAATTTTACATTACTTGCATTTGACACTTTTTTCATCAAGTGAAAATTGGATATCACGAGAAAACGACTCCGAAATAACCAAAACAGAGAGAGATTATTATAGAGGGGCCCAACATGATCCCGTAGGTTGAGACAAAGAGTTCTTAATTATCATGATTTTTGAGTAATAGCCCATCAAAGAATGTTGCCCTTTTGTGCTTTGGGCTCTTAAGGGATCGATTCGGTTGAACATAGCTCAGAGCGATTTCACGTGTTTGGGTGTGAAAAATGACCATTCTTAGCGTAAACGTAACCATTTAGATGCATTGGAACAATCCATTTGGTCACACGAGTTGCAGAATAAAAGTTGCACTACTTTGCAACTTTACATTGCTTGCAATTGACACTTTTTCCATCAAGTCAAATTTGGACACCACAAAAAAATGACTCTAAGATAAGAAAAAATGAGAGAGGTTTGTACAGGTGCCCTACGTTATTTCGATGCCTCAAACAAAATGCCCATAATTAACATGGTATCTAGGTAATAGGCCGTCAAATATTGTTGTCCTTTTACAATTTAGACTGTTAAGGGATTACGTTGCTTGAATTACAAATGTTTGAGGGCAGCAATAAATTTCAATATTTGAGTAAATCTCATTACAAGTGTTTATTTCAATAGACTGTATGCTATATTGATATTGATATATAATCATTAGATTGGTTTGTTTTAATAAATGAAGTTTTTATAATAAGTTAGACTATATGCTAGTTATATTGATGTAGAGCAGGCTATCAAAACACTATAACTCACTCAAATCCTGATGAAATCAAATGAGACAAGATGAAAATGAAAGATAGTTCACTCCTCCATCAATTACAATGCATAAGTGAGCACTTCCAGGTTGTACCAAATTTTTTCAATTGTTGTAGCAGTAAAATTCAATGTAGGAAATTGCAGAAATCAATGAATCTTTGTTATTCAATCCCACAAATGTACAATTTTTGCAACTTTACCAAATTGAATCAAAATGACTCCTAACCAAAACCGACCCAAAACATTGCAACATGGTCTTAAAGACCTTATTTCAAAATAAAAGCATGACCTTAAACATAAAGACAATACATACTAAATCCCGTTTACAAAATGAAGGCCCAGGTGCCCTGCACCACAATGCCTTAGGTACTCCATTCTCACAGATCTTTTACAATGTCACTCATACATTCAAGATTATCTTATAATGTCTACATCATAGGTGCTCAAATGAGTAACTTGAGATTCCCTCGCTAAGCTTCACACACTCTTTTATAATGGCTTCAAATCAGAATTGAGATTTGTCAAGATCATCAAAATAAGGATGTTGCATTGCTTTTTAGGTTGAGATTCTCTTCGATGGCTCATAAATAAAAAATTTCTATAAGGAGAGACAAATAAATTTTTAGTAGTTTACTTATAAATACACAATTAACAGAAGAAAAAGGAAGAGCATCCAAAATGAAAATGAAAATAAAATGAAAATAGATGGAAGACACTTACAGACAACAAATCCACACCATTTGGTTCCAACTCAAGAACAACAAGGCATAAATCTTGATGCTTCCATTGAGGATAGGCATGCCAATCTCTCAACTTAGTCACTCCTGGTCATACATCTTCATTGGGAGTTCCAAGATACCTATTGTACACAACACCTCTCATGAATAAAATAACTTGAAATTCAAGATGCTCTTATATTGTCTACATCATAGGTGCTCATGATAAGGTTAAATTCAAATGAATAACTTGAAATTACCTCACCAAGATTTACACACACTTTTATAATGGCTTAAAATCATAATTAAGATTTGTCAAGATCATCAAAATAAGGATGTTGCATTGCTTTTTTGGCTGAGATTCTCTTGGATGGCTCATAAATCTGCATTTTCTGGAAGGGGACACCAATCAATTTTTAGCAAGTTACTTACAAATAGGAAAAGTAAAAGAAGATGATAGAATTTACATCAAAAAAATTATTGTGCATACAAGTATAAATTAATAAGAACTAATGTGCATACTTACAAATTAATCCAATGAACCATCTGGGTCTGCTCTACTCTTTATTGTGTCAAGTATTTCCTCATGGTCAGACCCAAGGACCTTCCACGAGGTCTTTTTCAAAGGTCTACCCCCATATTTGGTCAACGAACATTGGATGCCATGACAAGGTTTGAGTAATGAAGAATCTTACAATGTGTGTCAAAGTCCTGAAAAAACCAATGTTTAACACTCTTATGTGGGTACCTTCTAAGCCACGCTCCAATAACAACAACTGAGGCTGTAGAGTATTCGATGTTTTCTCCATCTATAACTAGGGCTTCCAATTTATTTTTGGCCTCAACACAATGATACAAGTAATATTTTGTTACCTCTTTGTTGTATTCATCTACAATAACTACATAAACATGCCTTGCATTGATATGTGCAATAAATCTTTTGAAATTAGTCAACATTACGAATACACTACAAAGTAAGATAACAATAGGAATTTCAAAAACTAAGCAAGTAGATATATTACTTGGTTGAACTAGATCTGATACGTGGTCAAAGTGATATGATGATTCCATTTATGTTAGTTCCAATACCATTAGAGGGCGATATGTGTGAAGTGGGCTAAGATAACTTGTCAACCCACTCCCCTAACTCACAATCATTCCAGGCTTGCATTGTACATGGAGAAAAAGCATTCTAGCTTCCGTGTATTGATACTCCATGAACCCGCATCTAAGCTAAGGAAATAGTGTAGCTCACTCGATCTTGTTAGTTTACAAAAATCTTCATATGGTGCAATGTTAGTATCATCCATCAACCAAAAAAATCTATGAACTGAAGACGTACCTTTATTACTTGGACCCATCAAAGCATTACACCACTTGACGATTGATTTTTCATCTATCAACTTTGCACTATCTTTATTCTTTAACTCTTCTCATGCTAATGCTCTTTTCACACATGCTCTTGCACCATCATGCTCCCCCTTTCCATGCTCGACCTCACAAAAGTTCCACATATGTTCAACACCTATAATGACATGCATCTTGCTCAACCAGTAGAATATGTGTGAGTTCTTGAAATATGTTGCACAATTATCCGACCATATTATATGCCCGACTGTATGCTATGCCCCTTTGAGCCAAATCACTGTAGAACATCTAAAAGAAACCTTGCAAGAACTCTGGAGAATGTGTGCGATCATCACTAATATAAAAGTGATACTCCCTCAATACCTTCCTTTGGTCCTCTATACTATAAACTGCATGAATGAATGCTATGTGCACAAATATTGAAACATGTGTGGATTTGTCATACTGTGACTGCACCTCACATTATGGCCATAGAGTCTAGTTCTTTGCAAAGTCAACCACTAATACTATGTTGCCAACTAGAAAGGTGTCCTTGTATAGCTTGAATTGTGTGTCTAGCCATTAGGCTCTATGGGTATGCCTTGCATACTCATACACTATATTGTCATGAAACATGGACATAAACTAATACACTAGAATCTTCTGAATAACCAAATCACACATTTTTGCTTGAGACCCATCTTTTGTAACGTATGCCACTATTTTATACTTCCCAAACTCTACTAGTTTTTGTCCCACCTCATCTGTGTTTTCCATATGTTGAAATACTGGCATACACTGCAAGCCACCACAATGCTCGCATGAACCATTCAAGCATGTTGTCCTATAGAATATTTGGCCATCCTCTATTTCACATATTTTTTTTTATAAGAACTCTCTTGATGATGTTGGTGGGGCTTCTATGCCACAATCTTGCAAAACATCATTAGTATGCAAATCTAAACATATAGAATGATAAACATCATAATGGTTAGAGAATTCAATATGTAGTCTACAACACTAAGTAGTGCGTGTGTAATTTATCTTGACATAAAAAGGTTTAAGCATTTCAAATTACCTTTGAAAAATACTAATTTGAGGATAATCCTATTGAAATTTACGAAAAAATATCTTTATAAGAACTCTGTTGATAATGTTGGTGGGGATTCTATATTGAAAATATATTTGATAAGAACTCTCTTGATGATGTTGGTGGGGCTTCTATGCCACAATCCTGCAAAACATCATTTGTATGCAAATCTAAACATTAGAACGATAAACATCATAATGGTTAGAGAATTCAATATGTAGTCCACAACAACAATTTATCTTGGGTATGCTGGAAACAATGATAAATTCCTATTTATCTTGAAGATAAAAAAGTTCCCACTTCCCTCTCCTCCGCCTGCATTTGAACTTCCTACGTGCATGGTGGAATCTTCTCCGGAGGTACCCCATGGTCCCCCTCTATCCCCTCCTGACCTAAGCATCTCCCTTTCACATGCGGTCCCGTGTCCCTCGAGGGTCACTCCTGCTAGGACAGTGCTTTCACCTATGAGTCTTTCAAAGACCCTTTAGATTTTGGTCGTATCTACTGAATTTGTGTTGGTGGTGGAGATTCTTTCAGAAAATTTTGGCTGGAAGGATGTGCTGACCAATGGAAAATAAAACTCTTCTCTAATTCCTGCTTCTTCTGAGGAATTCAACACTTCTGGGATGGATTTTTCCATTCCTAATTCAGTTGTGATAGGATCCTCTCCTCAATGGAGAACATGGTTGTGGGTCATTTTATTTCCTTCCATCCAATAGTGGATATGGTTCAAAAGTGGGCTACTACGAAATTGCGTCTCAAGGGGAGCGTGGAGATTTGTGTTATGGGTGGTGGTATCTTCCTCTTCAAGTTTATGGTTGCTAAGGATATGGTGGTGATCCTATCCACGAGACCTTGGGTGTATGGAAAGCATAGCTTGGATTTGTGTCATTGGAAATTGGGGTTTGACCCTACCACAGACCTCAACAAGTCGGCTCCAATCTGGGTTTGGCTGCCTAGCTTACTCCTAGAGTATTGGGATGAAGCCATTTTCAAAAGTATTAGGGATTCTATGGGTCAGTTTGTCACCACTGATTCCATCACCAAATCAAAATCTAGGTTAGTTTTTGCAAGATTTTGTGTTAACATCTGTGTTGATAAGACTCTTCCTAACATAGTTAAGCTGTGCTCCAAGTTTGGCAACTAGACCCAACCAGTGTGTTTTGAAAATGTTGTTGTCTACTATCAGAAGTGTGCTAAAGCTGGCCACCTTATTTCTAACTGCAAATCACCTTTCAATTGGGAGCCTAAGGTGGATAGTACCTTGAAGAATCCTCAGCCTCTTGTGGAGAATGTTTCGCCTTCGATGGAGGTCACTCTGGTCAAATCTCTGGTTGCTTCACCTACTTATGGTGACTCACCGACTGGTCTAGTTGATTCTAGAGTAAGCCTATCAACTCTATCTTTAAATGAGACTGTTGTAAAACCCCAGGATGTCCAGATGGCCTTGGGCTTTGGTTCATTTGCTACTAATCCACTGCTAGATGCAGGATCTAATGGAACAAGTGAAATAATGGGTGAGGAAGGTGAGATATGGGAAGAAGAGAGCATTGGAGCTGTTGATGAATCTATAGAGAATACAGAGGGATTGATGTTGGAGAAAACTGCAGAAGAAGAGATTTGGACAACTCTAGAGAAAAGATAGAGGAAAAAGAAGGCAGATGTGGAAGGAGATTCTAAACCAGGAAGACCCAGCCAGAGACACACCAAGCTGAGAGAAACTACAAATGAGATTTCCCTGGGTAAATAGAAGACATTGGACGTGTCCTCTAAGAAAGGTCAGAAATGAAATTTATGTCGTAGAATGTTTGTGGGCTTAACAACCCCCACAAACAACTTGCTTGAAAGAACTATGTCCTGGAACATAAGATTGATGTGTGCCTACTAGCTACAAGAAACTAAAATGAATGACAAATTTTGATAAGATTGCTAAATTTATTTGACCAAATGCTTCCTACTTCTATAGTGATGCTGAGGGAGCTTCAGGCAGTCTAGCAGTGCTTTGAAACCCCTCTAGATTTTTGTGTTAAGAACTTTTTCACTGCAAAAATTGTGTGGTGGGCTCCGTTTCCTACCTGGGTGATTATTGGTCTATAATAAATGTTTATGCTCCTAACCAGAGGAACGCTAGGACCACCCTATGGCAGGATCTTGCTGTTAAAATTAATTACAATAGGGGAACCCGTTGGTTGGTAGCCGGGGACTTTAACTCTCCCCTCTACCCTTCGGAGAAAAGTGGTGGTCTGATGGATTACTCTGATAACATGTCTGACCTGGAATATTTTTTGAACTCTTCGGGGTTGATAGATATTGATCTTATGGGCCAAAAATTTACTTGGTCTAACAGATGCTCTGGCGAAAATCTGATTCAGGTCTGGTTGGATCGGTTTCTTTGCTCCTCCCACTAGATTAACATTTTAAATGCCAATCTAAAAGTCCTGCCTAGAATGGTGTTTGACCACAATCCTCTATTGCTGACCTCAAATGTCTAGCCTACTGTGGGCCCTATTCTGTTTTGTTTTGAGATAATGTGGAATTCCCACCCTGACTTCAAAAATAAAATTGCAGAATGGTGGAACATCCCTATTCGTGGCTCCCCCATGTTCAGGATTTTTTTCAAATTCAAACATATTAAAAACATGGTAAAACGATGGAACAAGAGTGTGTTTGGCGATGTGTTTCAAAATAAAAATAATTTAGAGGAGGAATTGAGAAATTTACAAAAGAAAATGGAGGAAGGGGATGACAGGTAGCAAACTCAACCATAAAATGGAAACTAGGAAGGAATGGGAACAAATCCTCAAAAAAGAAGAAATATTTTGGAAGTAGTAATCCAGAGTCCAATGGCTGAAACAGGGTGATAGGAACACCTCCTTTCATGTGTCTGCCATCAAGCACAGGAAAAAAAATCAAATTTCTAAACTGACTGATACTACTAGCGAGGTGATATCGTCTTCTGCCCAGATCGACCTCCTAGCTGCTAATTAATTTCAGAAGGCTTACTCGGCCCCACCTGAGGTGACCAACCCGACCATGGACAATTTGCTACTTAACCACCTTACGACCATCATCTCCCAAGAAGATGATCTGGGGATTCTCAGTGCTGTTACTCTGGAAGAGGTTCAT
Source organism: Sequoiadendron giganteum (assembly GCA_007115665.2). Classification (NCBI taxonomy): domain Eukaryota; kingdom Viridiplantae; phylum Streptophyta; class Pinopsida; order Cupressales; family Cupressaceae; genus Sequoiadendron; species Sequoiadendron giganteum. Next base: position 85,256,586 of record CM021100.1, on the reverse strand, counting down.
CTGGCTACCTTTAGTATGGGGGCTATCAAAGCCCTGGGCCTAGATGGTTTTCCCCTTGCTTTCTTTCAAATTTTTTGGGAGATTATGGGTGGGGACCTTGTTCCGGTTGCTCGTGAGGTTTTCAAAACTGGTAAAATTCTTAAACAACTGAACCACACCTTTATTGCTCTAATTCATAAGATTGGTGATCCTCAATCCATGACTGATTTCTGGCCTATTAGCCTGTGCAACACCTTTTACAAAATCCTATCCAAGATCCTAGTGAATTGAATCAAGCTCCTTCTTGATAAACTCATTAGCCTAACCCATAAAGGATTTGTCCCTGGGCGCCATATTCTTGATGCTACTTTGACCACTCATGAGCTTCTCCATTCTATGGACATATGTAATTATGCGGGGATGGCTCTCAAATTAGACATTTCTAAAGCCTACAATAAAGTTATATGAGACTCCATCCCTAAGGTTCTGGACAAGTTCGGTTTCAACCATTCCATTTTTAAACTCATAATGGAATGTGTTAATACTATCAAGTATTCTGTTATGGTCAATGGGACCCCCTTTGGGTTTTTCTCTGTTGGTAGTGGGATCAAGCAAGGTTACCCCCTATCTCCCTACCTCTTTATCATGATAGTCGATGTGTTGAGAAGGAACTTTGCTGGTCTGCTGTGGGAGGGCTCTATTAGGAGAATCAAAGCGGCTTCTTCCCTAGACTCGATTGTGGTGCAACAATTTGTGGATGACACCTTTCTCTTTGGGAAAGCCTCTATGGTGGAAGCTAGAAAATGTAAAAATTGCCTTAATAATTATGTTGCCCGCTCTGGTCAAAGCATCAACTATAATAAAAACAAGATTTATTTCTTTAACATCACACCTAACTTGCAAGCTAGGGTGACTGCGGTTGTGGGTTGTTTAAGTGAGACTCTCCCATTGGTTTACCTTGGGCTCCCTCTCACTATTAAGGAGGTCACCCCCGAATTTTGAAATTTGGTGCTTGAAAGGACTCAAAGGAAACTTGTTGGGTGGAAAGGCTCCATCCTAAGCCATGCTGGTAAGCTCCAACTACTCACTGTTGCTCTTCAAGGAATACCAATTTACTTCCTCTATTTTTAAGATACCTAGGTACATTGTTGATAAAATTGAAAAAATCCAAAGGAACTTCCTCTGGTCTGGGACTAAGGATAAGAAAAAATTTGCTTTGGTCAAATGGGAAAAGGCCTGCGAGCCCAAACATTGTGGTGGCCTTGGGATCAAGAATATTGTCAACACTAATAAGGCCTTGATGGCTAAGGTGGGATGAGATCAGATAAGGAATACTAAGGATTGGTGCAAAATAATAAATTCCAAATATCTTCAGAATAGGCCTTTGATCAACTGCCTCTCATAAGTTCACCCCCAGGGCTCCTTAGCCTGGAGGAGCATCTCCAACACACAGAGCTTGATCAGGAGTGGGATTAAATGGAAAATGGGTAATGGTAATCAGATCAGATTCTGGGAAGACCTGTTGTTAATTGATATCCCCATGGAAAGTTCTGATTTCAAGAATCTCAAGAGGCTGGCCCAGAGGTACTTTGGTTTCCATATTAGTGATTATGTTTTCGGACCTCCAGGGGCTAGGGTGTGGAAGGATCTAGCTCTTTGCTGTCCTCTTTCACAAGAACTTTGTTGCCTGGCTAGGTCTCTCGAAAACTTACTCTCTCTTATTAGGCTTCCCTCCTATGATAGGGGAGATGCATTTTTTTGGACCTTTGACAAACAAGGGGATCTGTTTGTTAAGTCGACGTATACTCTCCTGAAAAACCAGGGTACTGCGGTTGACCCTTGGAAGAAGATTTGGAACTGCCATATGATCCCTAAAATTAATTTCTTCTGGTGGACTGTCTATCATAATAGGATTCTTACTCAGGATAATTTGAGGAAATGGGGATTTTATATCCCCAACAAATGCTTATTATGTAAATGCAGTGAGGAAACTATTAATCACTTATTGTTACATTGTCTGTTTGCTGCTGAAGTTTGGGGTATGGCTTTTGAAAG
>CM021100.1:85235291-85254452 GCA_007115665.2 Sequoiadendron giganteum | reverse complement strand
GGTTAAGGGTAGAGGGTAGAGGGAAGAGAGATAGATCTAGGGTAAAGGGTTGAGGGTATAAGGTTTAAGGGGAGAGGGGAGATAGGAGAGAGACAGAATTAGGGTATAAGGTTTGAGGGTATAAGGGTTAAGGGTAGAGGGTAGAGGGGAGAGAGATAGGAGTGAGTGAGTGAGAGAGACAAAGTTGAGAGATGGAGAGAGGGTAGGAGAGAGAGACTTGAGAGAGAGAGAGAGAAATAGAGGGAGTGGGAGAGAGATATAGGGTACAGGATAGATGGTATAAGGGTTAAGAGTAGAGGGTAGAGGATAGAGTGTATGAGGGTTAAGGGTAGAGGGTAGAGGGAAGAGATATAGAATTAGGGTATAAGGGTTGAGGGTATAAAGGTTAAGGGTATAGGGTAGAGGGGAGAGAGATAGAAGGATTGAGTGAGTGAGTGAGAGAGGGAAAGGGGGTAGGAAGGAGAGACTTTAGAGAGAGAGAGAGGGAGTGGGAGAGAGATAGAGGGTAGAGGATAGAGGGTATAAGGGTTAAGGGTAGAGGGTAGAGGGGAGAGAGATAGAATTAGGGTATAAGGGTTGAGGGTAGAGGGTAGAGGGGAGAGAGATAGAATTAGGGTATAAGGGTAGAGGGGAGAGAGATAGAATTAGGGTAGAGGGTATAGACAAAGAGAGAAACTAAATCTATAAAGAAACCAACTTTCTCATAACACAAGAGTGTTTTTAAAAAGTAAAGATATGACCATTTTTAGCAAGAAATAATGTGCTTATGTTATAATGCAATCATGTTTTGGATTTCTCTAAAAATGGTAAAAAACTAAATATACTAGTGATATCAAGGCCCATATTCTGCATATTCTCCTGGTTCTACGCGTGCTTTGACAAAAAGTAGCTTTTTGATGATGTTGTGAAGTGTGCATGCATTTTTTTCACATTCCACCACCTTTGCATGAAATAGTAGAGATTTCACATTGAAAGGCATATAATATCAATTCAAGTCTGAATTCCATTCAAAAGTGATATACAATTGAAGTTTGCAAGGGAACAAGCTTTTGAAAAAGTCAAATTGTTGAGGAGTTTGAAGAAACAAAAATCAAAGGCTATATAATTGGGTAGAACTCCTCCATTTGAAACTCTGGTTTTTAGGTATGTGAAGTATTTACACATTTTCTTTCATTCTATTATGGCTTGCTTTCAATTTTGTTATTTTGCATATTCCATGTTGATCATTGTTTGTTTGTTATTATAACCTTAGGTTGTCAATGCACATTTTAAATTACACAACTCTATACACTTGCCAATTACATTTTTAAACCACATCTCTTTGAGGCATTTTGTTATTTAACACTTGAATTACCTTGTGTGTGCTTCCACATTTTATATACACATATATATGACATAATTTTTAAGGAAGTAAAATAAAACATCATTTCTCAATCTTTCATTATGGATGTGCATACCACTCTCCAAAGCTTTCATTGAGGTTTTTTGTCAAACAATTATACCAAGCAGCTAATTGCCTTGTCTATGCTACCAAATTTTCCATGCATGTCTCTAAAAAATTGGATTATACTCCTCCCACATTGATAGATCTTTGAAACTATTTGGGTTTTCATCTTTATTTCTAAATTTATCTCATCACTAAATCTACCTCATCACTTATGTTGTCATATATTTTAAATGTTTCCTTGATTAGTCTACCTACAAGGGATTATAACCCTTCTCTCCACTATTTCAAGACTCTTTATTCAAGGCTAAGTTAGCAACATGGGGAAAGGTGCAGCCTATCTTGCAATCATGGCTCAAAATGGAAGCATGGACAAAGCATTTGAATTGTTTGACAATAATGTTTTTTGTATAAATGTATGCAAAATGTGGTAGCATTGACAAGCTAGTGAGCTCACTCACTAGCTTTCCAATGCAGTAGGGTTGAGAAGTTAGGGGCAGTGTATGCCTAATAGAAATGGGGTCTCGTGGTGATAAGTACATTACCATGAGACCCCATTTCTATGAAGCATACTCTACCCCTACCTTCTCAACCCTACCGCATTGGCACATACTCTGCCCCTACCTTCTCAACCCTACTGCATCTTCTCAACCCTGCCACATTGGCACATCACCATGAGACCCCATTTCTATGAGGCATACATTGCCCCTACCTTCTCAACCCTGCCGCATTGGAAGGCTAGTGAGTGAGCTAGCTTGCCAATGCTCCACTAGCTTGCCAATGTGGTAGGGTTGTGATGTAGAGAAGGGAGGCAAACCTAAAAACAACACAATTCAAACCAAATCCAATAATTCTTCAATTCATAAAACCCCAACTTGACCTTATTTCATCATACCTTCAAGTTTCTATTGTAGCATTGCAAACAGAGAATTTTCTTCACAACTTCCAAAATAAATTCCAAACCCACAAAAGAATGGTCATTTCAAATACCCATTAAGGAATATTTTATCATATCTTAAAATCTCCTAGGGTCACTTTGGACCATCAACCCCAAATCACTATTGCTATGCTGCCCCAAGGCCAAATTAGGCCACTTTTGCAAAAAAACTACTATGTAACCTCCACCTCAATCACAAAATTTTATTCCTAGACCTCAACCAGACCCCAAATATATTGAATCAACAAATTTTAACCAAATAAATGCCTACCAATTCCACAAACCACTAAACCCTTATTTTAGGCCTATTTAGGCTTACACAATGGGGGTTTATAGAAACTCTATTCTCCAAACCTCCAAAAAAAATTTGAGCACTTCAAACACATAATTTAAGGTATTTGTATGCTATTGCAACCATCTCCCATCCTTTAACACTGCAATTTCATCAAACTTCTATTCTTCGCCACCATTTTGGCTCAAAACTTGACTATAAACACCTAGGGCGTCATTCCAAATTCTACAAAACTGCCCTCCCTACTCTTAGAAACCACTAAAAAATATCATCCTACATCTAACCATGCCATTCCACCAAGTTATTTCAAATTTCACTAGGTGTAATGGCCTAAAAACCCATTTTGTTACACCAAACCCTCTAAACAAGGTTTACAAACCCATTCCAAAAAAGATTGCAATAAAAATCTTATAACTTGATGAATTCAACCCAAACAAACACCATAACTCTCTTAATTCATTCCCCTAAAAGATTCAAAACAATTTAGAGAAAAAACACTTAGTACAAACCTGCACAAAGGTTTGCAACAGCAAATTACCAATAAAAGGCAAGGAAAAACAGTGTTTTGTTATTGTTTTAACTTCAAATACAATAATTCCAACCTTGCTTCAATCCTTTCAAGGACTTTCTAAACTTGATCCTATCTTGCAATCATGGCATGCCACATTACCACATTTCTTTAATAAGGCATTTCATCAAAAAAATCATGTGACCTTTGTCTATGCTAGAAACTCTTCTACAGGATGATTTTAAGTATTTTTTATGAAGCCTCGAATGACATATATTTCATTTATTAGAATGGATACATTTTTTAGGAACTAATATTCATCTCATTACCATGCTATAGGTAAAATTATCTGCCATGTCGAAGAAACAAAGAAGGAATAAACTAATAGATGAAGAGTATGAAACCAAAAAAGAAAAGGAGAAAGAACGGATGGCGACATATCGTGAAAAGAAGAAATTGGATACGATTGACGAAAACAAGCCAACTGAAGAGGAACCTTAACCATAAAAAAGAGAACAAGCATTGGTAGTACAAAGGGCATGAATGTGAAAGCATCGTGGTAAGATAGATTCAGGTACCGTAGTTGGAGACACACCCTCTACCGCAAGTGAATACGAAGGGACACCATTAAGCACAAGAGAATATGGAAGGACACCATCTACCACAAGTGAACATGGAGGGAAACCATCTATTGCAAGTGAATATGGTTGGACACTATCCACCACATCTCAAGTTGAGAGTACATCATCACTCAGATTTCACGAAGAAGGTATGCCATCATCCCCACATGAACCTCAAGGTATGTCTTCCACTCCACCCTCAATCGAAGGTACGCAATCTAGCCCACCTCAATTAAATAGTGATGAAATTCCTAATTTTGAGATGTATGTACCTAGGAGAGCAACACCTAGAATTTTGCGTAGAAAGCCAAAGTATTTGATAAGTATTGATGAGGATATTTTGTAGCACAGTACATGGAAGGTAAGATTCCAGCACGCACTTGTAGAAGATATGTTGATAACATTTGGAAATAATTCTTTAAAAGGCTAAATGAGACTGCAAGATGTCAACTATTTGTTGAAATGATGTGGGGTATAAAGTATAGAAACATCATGAAGACTCTTGGGTTGAGAACATCGAATGCATCAAGTGAAAACACTATTGTGAAGAATCTAATGGATGCTTATGAGAGTGTGGGTAAGACCTCAAGCTCAAAGGATAGTAATGTCACTCGACGTGTCATTAAATCGACTTTGGTAAGTAGTCAAACAAAGAGATCTCGTCTCATTAGAAAGACGAGTGAACAAATGAGAATTATTAGAAAACCTTTATCAAGAGGCATTCAAAGGCGGCAAAGAATTGAGGGCAGTGATTCGAATCAATTATGGGCATTCTCAGGGAGACTGCCACGAAAAGATAAAAAAATTGTTGAAGCATTAAGAACACTAATTGAAGAGTATTGGAAGAATAACACAAGGTCATATTTGAATCAAAGGGATGTGGTTAGAAGGATAATCAGTAGTCGGAACCGTGAGCCACATCCAAAGCATTTTTTGGATATGACTCAAACCTATTTTTTCATAAATTTCAACAAGATTATCCTCAAATTAGTGTTTTTCAAAGATATTTTGAAATGCTTAAACCTTTTTATGTCAAGATAAATCACACACGCACTACTTGTTTTTGATAAAGTAAGCAACATTTAAAGGGTGTTGTACCCATACACAACGAGCCTCAAGGGCCAAAAAAGATCAAGTCCATAAAACTAATTGAAAGCCCAAATAGGACAAAAACAACAAAACAATAACACATCGACCATGGATAGACAACAGAGACACAAAACTCAGACCCGGGTAGCAACTAACTGGCATTGTCCTAGTTTTTGAATAGGAGGTCCATAGTGTCGTCCCTGACTCATTCTTGATTCTCTTGGGCATTATTGCCCTCCAGCTCTTCTTTGATCACCATGGATAGGGTGCTAGTCATGAAATGACCCAAATTCATTGTGAAGTGGATTAGGCCTCTGAGTCTTTTTTCAAGTGTTTCCATCTTCTTTTTCAGCACACAAAGCTCCTCACCATCATTCGTAGTCCTTGAGTCCTCACCAGGCTCAGCTTCCAGATGGTGCAAAGACTGAGAGGTTGAGTTCTCTTTCAAAATGTTGTTGTCCAGGATAGAACGGGGCCCTTCCACATTTTCTTCCTCTTCATCCTTGGTCTCCTCTTCCTTATATTCCTTATTGTCTGTTTGCTCCTCCTACGAGTCCTCAACAATCTACCTTCTTCTTTTTTCGCCAATCTCCCAGACCTTCGAATGGTAGTCTCCCCTCCAGTCATGACCATGGCCTCCACAACCGTGTCACCTTTAGAATCTTTCCCCATAATACTCTTCCCTTTTCCCTCTTTCACCATCAGCTCCAAGAAACCTTTTTTTATCATCTTTTCCTTTTTTCGTTGGGGTGGCTCTATAAGCAGACTGGGCCAGGGTGGCCTTGAGTTCACACAAGCTGGTCGCAACGCTTGTTTGTGCGTTACCCGCACCACCCTTAAGTTTTTTAGCAGCATGTTTGGGTTTTGGGATTTTCAGCAGTACCCAGGTTGGGTTTTCTAGAAGGGCTTTTTGATTTAGCGGGGGAGATATGTGTGACAGCCAGGGGTTCAATCTCTTCAATACAAATAGCAGAAATGGCTCTAGGAGGACATAAGGCCAACTAAAAATGGTAGAGCCTCAAGATAAGCCCCTGATGGAGAGGTAGAGGTGGAATGTCATTCGGGTTAAGATTGGCCACTTCTTTGTATTTTTCAATTGAATTATCCAAGTCCATGAGCAGAAAAAATAGAAAACTAAGCAGGATTTTGTGCCTAAGATGATTCAATAGGGGAAAATGATAGAAAAAGTAGGTTTTAAACCTACCTTCAAGCATGACATACTTCATAAGGGCTAAACACACTTGGTTCTAGGGTTGTAGAAGGGCCTCCCATTCAAATCCCAACTGGTTACGGACCAGCTCCTTGTTCCCCATGAAAAAAGCTTTCATACTATCATTGTCTGGAGTTCGAGTATGCTTCGGATATTTCTTCTCAGTGCACTACATCTCGGTAGCTTGCGCTATCACCTCTTCGCTAACTTCAAAAGAAATTCCACCCAATGTAACCCTTTGGTCCTTCCAGGAATTTTTGAATTATCCAGACAGGTTAGGGTCGTGGCCCACAAGAATCTCCATGAGAGGAGCAAGGCCACCCTCAATGCAGATATGCCAAACCAAAGGATTCTTATGAAATTCTCCGCAATTATCAGGCTCTGTCTGAATGTGATCACCACTTATGATATTAACCTGCACAGAAAATAGAGAACTTGCAAGAATAGAAATTTAGAAACACCGACAGAGCAATAGGCTTTCTTTGCATTGTGGATATTAAGGCAAAGAGTGCATTGTTGGATAATCACGCTAGTGTGCAAATCTCACACGTGAAGGGAAAGATCACCAATCAAAGACTTGAAAATGTCATTAATGTGAATCTTAAGGTGATTGTGGCTAGCTAAGCAAGAATTGATGGGTGATCAGAGTTTTTTAGTCGTAATGCAATTGCACAAAAAACTAGGCAGGGTGGCCGCTTGGTCAAATTTAGAAATGTCAATGTAAGCATGTTTAGAAGTCAACGCTAAACTAGTAGGATCGAAGGCACTAGAAGGGAGCTTTCCCTCATTATGAAATGTCACATCTAAATCCATAACCACAGTCTTAAGGAGGGCATGATGAATTAAAACAATCCCAAAGAGAAGATATCATAAAGTACAGCCCCTCAAAATAATAATTGTCATGTACATGTCAAATCCCTTCGTAGAGCCGCCTCCATTAGCCACATGACTAACCTTTAAATTTGAATTCTGCCACTTGTAGGCCACCTCGACATTAGAACTCGTCCACCAGGCCCAAAGAACAACCAAGTGGACCCCCCAAATGACACCCACCAACCGAAGATTTGAAATCATCATAATAAATAGGTGTTTTGTTCTTTCAAGATGAGATCTTGAATCCTTGGCGGTAAATTCCCCATATTTCTCCAACATTTAGAGTAACCCCAATAGGTACCACAATTAGCCAACACATCCACCACTTGGTTACCCTCCCTAAAAATGTGCGTCACTTTTTTAACTCTTAGCTTGAATAAAAGGAACCTTATATCCAACAGAATATCCTTCATACTCTACCCAATCAGTCTGCCAAGATTCATAGCATCAGTGATGGACTTAGAGTCCCCTTCAATGTGGAGGTTCACAATCCCCAGAGAAACAACAATTTGAAGGCCCATAAGCAGTGCAAGAGCCTCCACAGCAATTGAAGATTAGAAACCAATACATCCCACAAACCTAGCAACTAGTTCCCCCTGGGGCCTCTAATCATTCCTCCAATGCTAGCCTTGCCTGGGTTGCCCTTAGCAGCCCCGTCAAAATTGAGTTTGAACCAGCCTCTGTCCAGAGGCTCCCATTTGGTGTTTTTCCTGGCCAGGGATTTAGTATTGTCAAACGAGCTAGCATCTAATTTTTGATGCCAGGCCTTGCCCATTCTTATTTCATAATCAAAAGGTCCCTTCTTCGGAGGTTTCCCATTGAAGAGTGAGATGTTTTCCTCAATAAGTTAGACACTGATACCAAAAACTTCCCTAGGACTCCTCACAATATTTCTAAAGACCCTATTATTTATTTTCTTCCACAGACACCAACCAATAATAGGAGGAACCTAGTTCCAAATTTCTCCAGGCAAGGGGTGGAGATAGGGACCATGCTAGCCCAAAATGAAGGATGTGATATCCTTACACATGGCTGAAGAAACACCCAGTCTTTCAAAAGCCATACCCCAAACTTCAGCAGCAAACAGACAATGTAACAATAAGTGATTAATAGTTTCCTCACTGCATTTACATAATAAGCATTTGTTGGGGATATAAAATCCCCATTTCCTCAAATTATCCTGAGTAAGAATCCTATTATGATAGACAGTCCACCAGAAGAAATTAATTTTAGGGATCATATGGCAGTTCCAAATCTTCTTCCAAGGGTCAACCGCAGTACCCTGGTTTTTCAGGAGAGTATACGTCGACTTAACAAACAGATCCCCTTGTTTGTCAAAGGTCCAAAAAAATGCATCTCCCCTATCATAGGAGGGAAGCCTAATAAGAGAGAGTAAGTTTTCGAGAGACCTAGCCAGGCAACAAAGTTCTTGTGAAAGAGGACAGCAAAGAGCTAGATCCTTCCACACCCTAGCCCCTGGAGGTCCGAAAACATAATCACTAATATGGAAACCAAAGTACCTCTGGGCCAGCCTCTTGAGATTCTTGAAATCAGAACTTTCCATGGGGATATCAATTAACAACAGGTCTTCCCAGAATCTGATCTGATTACCATTACCCATTTTCCATTTAATCCCACTCCTGATCAAGCTCTGTGTGTTGGAGATGCTCCTCCAGGCTAAGGAGCCCTGGGGGTGAACTTATGAGAGGCAGTTGATCAAAGGCCTATTCTGAAGATATTTGGAATTTATTATTTTGCACCAATCCTTAGTATTCCTTATCTGATCTCATCCCACCTTAGCCATCAAGGCCTTATTAGTGTTGACAATATTCTTGATCCCAAGGCCACCACAATGTTTGGGCTCGCAGGCCTTTTCCCATTTGACCAAAGCAAATTTTTTCTTATCCTTAGTCCCAGACCAGAGGAAGTTCCTTTGGATTTTTTCAATTTTATCAACAATGTACCTAGGTATCTTAAAAATAGAGGAAGTAAATTGGTATTCCTTGAAGAGCAACAGTGAGTAGTTGGAGCTTACCAGCATGGCTTAGGATGGAGCCTTTCCACCCAACAAGTTTCCTTTGAGTCCTTTCAAGCACCAAATTTCAAAATTCGGGGGTGACCTCCTTAATAGTGAGAGGGAGCCCAAGGTAAACCAATGGGAGAGTCTCACTTAAACAACCCACAACCGCAGTCACCCTAGCTTGCAAGTTAGGTGTGATGTTAAAGAAATAAATCTTGTTTTTATTATAGTTGATGCTTTGACCAGAGCGGGCAACATAATTATTAAGGCAATTTTTACATTTTCTAGCTTCCACCATAGAGGCTTTCCCAAAGAGAAAGGTGTCATCCACAAATTGTTGCACCACAATCGAGTCTAGGGAAGAAGCCGCTTTGATTCTCCTAATAGAGCCCTCCCACAGCAGACCAGCAAAGTTCCTTCTCAACACATCGACTATCATGATAAAGAGGTAGGGAGATAGGGGGTAACCTTGCTTGATCCCACTACCAACAGAGAAAAACCCAAAGGGGGTCCCATTGACCATAACAGAATACTTGATAGTATTAACACATTCCATTATGAGTTTAAAAATGGAATGGTTGAAACCGAACTTGTCCAGAACCTTAGGGATGGAGTCTCATATAACTTTATTGTAGGCTTTAGAAATGTCTAATTTGAGAGCCATCCCCGCATAATTACATATGTCCATAGAATGGAGAAGCTCATGAGTGGTCAAAGTAGCATCAAGAATATGGCGCCCAGGGACAAATCCTTTATGGGTTAGGCTAATGAGTTTATCAAGAAGGAGCTTGATTCAATTCACTAGGATCTTGGATAGGATTTTGTAAAAGGTGTTGCACAGGCTAATAGGCCAGAAATCAGTCATGGATTGAGGATCACCAATCTTATGAATTAGAGCAATAAAGGTGTGGTTCAGTTGTTTAAGAATTTTACCAGTTTTGAAAACCTCACGAGCAACCGGAACAAGGTCCCCACCCATAATCTCCCAAAAAATTTGAAAGAAAGCAAGGGGAAAACCATCTAGGCCCAGGGCTTTGATAGCCCCCATACTAAAGGTAGCCAGATGAACCTCTTCCAGAGTAACAGCACTGAGAATCCCCAGATCATCTTCTTGGGAGATGATGGTCGTAAGGTGGTTAAGTAGCAAATTGTCCATGGTCGGGTTGGTCACCTCAGGTGGGGCCGAGTAAGCCTTCTGAAATTAATTAGCAGCTAGGAGGTCGATCTGGGCAGAAGACGATATCACCTCGCTAGTAGTATCAGTCAGTTTAGAAATTTGATTTTTTTTCCTGTGCTTGATGGCAGACACATGAAAGGAGGTGTTCCTATCACCCTGTTTCAGCCATTGGACTCTGGATTACTACTTCCAAAATATTTCTTCTTTTTTGAGGATTTGTTCCCATTCCTTCCTAGTTTCCATTTTATGGTTGAGTTTGCTACCTGTCATCCCCTTCCTCCATTTTCTTTTGTAAATTTCTCAATTCCTCCTCTAAATTATTTTTATTTTGAAACACATCGCCAAACACACTCTTGTTCCATCGTTTTACCATGTTTTTAATATGTTTGAATTTGAAAAAAATCCTGAACATGGGGGAGCCACGAATAGGGATGTTCCACCATTCTGCAATTTTATTTTTGAAGTCAGGGTGGGAATTCCACATTATCTCAAAACAAAACAGAATAGGGCCCACAGTAGGCTAGACATTTGAGGTCAGCAATAGAGGATTGTGGTCAAACACCATTCTAGGCAGGACTTTTAGATTGGCATTTAAAATGTTAATCTAGTGGGAGGAGCAAAGAAACCGATCCAACCAGACCTGAATCAGATTTTCGCCAGAGCATCTGTTAGACCAAGTAAATTTTTGGCCCATAAGATCAATATCTATCAACCCCGAAGAGTTCAAAAAATATTCCAGGTCAGACATGTTATCAGAGTAATCCATCAGACCACCACTTTTCTCCGAAGGGTAGAGGGGAGAGTTAAAGTCCCCGGCTACCAACCAACGGGTTCCCCTATTGTAATTAATTTTAACAGCAAGATCCTGCCATAGGGTGGTCCTAGCGTTCCTCTGGTTAGGAGCATAAACATTTATTATAGACCAATAATCACCCAGGTAGGAAACGGAGCCCACCACACAATTTTTGCAGTGAAAAAGTTCTTAACACAAAAATCTAGAGGGGTTTCAAAGCACTGCTAGACTGCCTGAAGCTCCCTCAGCATCACTATAGAAGTAGGAAGCATTTGGTCAAATAAATTTAGCAATCTTATCAAAATTTGTCATTCATTTTAGTTTCTTGTAGCTAGTAGGCACACATCAATCTTATGTTCCAGGACATAGTTCTTTCAAGCAAGTTGTTTGTGGGGGTTGTTAAGCCCACAAACATTCTACGACATAAATTTCATTTCTGACCTTTCTTAGAGGACACGTCCAATGTCTTCTATTTACCCAGGGAAATCTCATTTGTAGTTTCTCTCAGCTTGGTGTGTCTCTGGCTGGGTCTTCCTGGTTTAGAATCTCCTTCCACATCTGCCTTCTTTTTCCTCTATCTTTTCTCTAGAGTTGTCCAAATCTCTTCTTCTGCAGTTTTCTCCAACATCAATCCCTCTGTATTCTCTATAGATTCATCAACAGCTCCAATGCTCTCTTCTTCCCATATCTCACCTTCCTCACCCATTATTTCACTTGTTCCATTAGATCCTGCATCTAGCAGTGGATTAGTAGCAAATGAACCAAAGCCCAAGGCCATCTGGACATCCTGGGGTTTTACAACAGTCTCATTTAAAGATAGAGTTGATAGGCTTACTCTAGAATCAACTAGACCAGTCGGTGAGTCACCATAAGTAGGTGAAGCAACCAGAGATTTGACCAGAGTGACCTCCATCGAAGGCGAAACATTCTCCACAAGAGGCTGAGGATTCTTCAAGGTACTATCCACCTTAGGCTCCCAATTGAAAGGTGATTTGCAGTTAGAAATAAGGTGGCCAGCTTTAGCACACTTCTGATAGTAGACAACAACATTTTCAAAACACACTGGTTGGGTCTAGTTGCCAAACTTGGAGCACAGCTTAACTATGTTAGGAAGAGTCTTATCAACACAGATGTTAACACAAAATCTTGCAAAAACTAACCTAGATTTTGATTTGGTGATGGAATCAGTGGTGACAAACTGACCCATAGAATCCCTAATACTTTTGAAAATGGCTTCATCCCAATACTCTAGGAGTAAGCTAGGCAGCCAAACCCAGATTGGAGCCGACTTGTTGAGGTCTGTGGTAGGGTCAAACCCCAATTTCCAATGACACAAATCCAAGCTATGCTTTCCATACACCCAAGGTCTCGTGGATAGGATCACCACCATATCCTTAGCAACCATAAACTTGAAGAGGAAGATACCACCACCCATAACACAAATCTCCACGCTCCCCTTGAGACGCAATTTCGTAGTAGCCCACTTTTGAACCATATCCACTATTGGATGGAAGGAAATAAAATGACCCACAACCATGTTCTCCATTGAGGAGAGGATCCTATCACAACTGAATTAGGAATGGAAAAATCCATCCCAGAAGTGTTGAATTCCTCAGAAGAAGCAGGAATTAGAGAAGAGTTTTATTTTCCATTGGTCAGCACATCCTTCCAGCCAAAATTTTCTGAAAGAATCTCCACCACCAACACAAATTCAGTAGATACGACCAAAATCTAAAGGGTCTTTGAAAGACTCATAGGTGAAAGCACTGTCCTAGCAGGAGTGACCCTCGAGGGACACGGGACCGCATGTGAAAGGGAGATGCTTAGGTCAGGAGGGGATAGAGGGGGACCATGGGGTACCTCCGGAGAAGATTCCACCATGCACGTAGGAAGTTCAAATGCAGGCGGAGGAGAGGGAAGTGGGAACTTTTTTATCTTCAAGATAAATAGGAATTTATCATTGTTTCCAGCATACCCAAGATAAATTGTTGTTGTGGACTACATATTGAATTCTCTAACCATTATGATGTTTATCGTTCTAATGTTTAGATTTGCATACAAATGATGTTTTGCAGGATTGTGGCATAGAAGCCCCACCAACATCATCAAGAGAGTTCTTATCAAATATATTTTCAATATAGAATCCCCACCAACATTATCAACAGAGTTCTTATAAAGATATTTTTTCGTAAATTTCAATAGGATTATCCTCAAATTAGTATTTTTCAAAGGTAATTTGAAATGCTTAAACCTTTTTATGTCAAGATAAATTACACACGCACTACTTAGTGTTGTAGACTACATATTGAATTCTCTAACCATTATGATGTTTATCATTCTATATGTTTAGATTTGCATACTAATGATGTTTTGCAAGATTGTGGCATAGAAGCCCCACCAACATCATCAAGAGAGTTCTTATAAAAAAAAATATGTGAAATAGAGGATGGCCAAATATTCTATAGGACAACATGCTTGAATGGTTCATGCGAGCATTGTGGTGGCTTGCAGTGTATGCCAGTATTTCAACATATGGAAAACACAGATGAGGTGGGACAAAAACTAGTAGAGTTTGGGAAGTATAAAATAGTGGCATACGTTACAAAAGATGGGTCTCAAGCAAAAATGTGTGATTTGGTTATTCAGAAGATTCTAGTGTATTAGTTTATGTCCATGTTTCATGACAATATAGTGTATGAGTATGCAAGGCATACCCATAGAGCCTAATGGCTAGACACACAATTCAAGCTATACAAGGACACCTTTCTAGTTGGCAACATAGTATTAGTGGTTGACTTTGCAAAGAACTAGACTCTATGGCCATAATGTGAGGTGCAGTCACAGTATGACAAATCCACACATGTTTCAATATTTGTGCACATAGCATTCATTCATGCAGTTTATAGTATAGAGGACCAAAGGAAGGTATTGAGGGAGTATCACTTTTATATTAGTGATGATCGCACACATTCTCCAGAGTTCTTGCAAGGTTTCTTTTAGATGTTCTACAGTGATTTGGCTCAAAGGGGCATAGCATACAGTCGGGCATATAATATGGTCGGATAATTGTGCAACATATTTCAAGAACTCACACATATTCTACTGGTTGAGCAAGATGCATGTCATTATAGGTGTTGAACATATGTGGAACTTTTGTGAGGTCGAGCATGGAAAGGGGGAGCATGATGGTGCAAGAGCATGTGTGAAAAGAGCATTAGCATGAGAAGAGTTAAAGAATAAAGATAGTGCAAAGTTGATAGATGAAAAATCAATCGTCAAGTGGTGTAATGCTTTGATGGGTCCAAGTAATAAAGGTACGTCTTCAGTTCATAGATTTTTTTGGTTGATGGATGATACTAACATTGCACCATATGAAGATTTTTGTAAACTAACAAGATCGAGTGAGCTACACTATTTCCTTAGCTTAGATGCGGGTTCATGGAGTATCAATACACGGAAGCTAGAATGCTTTTTCTCCATGTACAATGCAAGCCTGGAATGATTGTGAGTTAGGGGAGTGGGTTGACAAGTTATCTTAGCCCACTTCACACATATCGCCCTCTAATGGTATTGGAACTAACATAAATGGAATCATCATATCACTTTGACCACGTATCAGATCTAGTTCAACCAAGTAATATATCTACTTGCTTAGTTTTTGAAATTCCTATTGTTATCTTACTTTGTAGTGTATTCGTAATGTTGACTAATTTCAAAAGATTTATTGCACATATCAATGCAAGGCATGTTTATGTAGTTATTGTAGATGAATACAACAAAGAGGTAACAAAATATTACTTGTATCATTGTGTTGAGGCCAAAAATAAATTGGAAGCCCTAGTTATAGATGGAGAAAACATCGAATACTCTACAGCCTCAGTTGTTGTTATTGGAGCGTGGCTTAGAAGGTACCCACATAAGAGTGTTAAACATTGGTTTTTTCAGGACTTTGACACACATTGTAAGATTCTTCATTACTCAAACCTTGTCATGGCATCCAATGTTCGTTGACCAAATATGGGGGTAGACCTTTGAAAAAGACCTCGTGGAAGGTCCTTGGGTCTGACCATGAGGAAATACTTGACACAATAAAGAGTAGAGCAGACCCAGATGGTTCATTGGATTAATTTGTAAGTATGCACATTAGTTCTTATTAATTTATACTTGTATGCACAATAATTTTTTTGATGTAAATTCTATCATCTTCTTTTACTTTTCCTATTTGTAAGTAACTTGCTAAAAATTGATTGGTGTCCCCTTCCAGAAAATGCAGATTTATGAGCCATCCAAGAGAATCTCAGCCAAAAAAGCAATGCAACATCCTTATTTTGATGATCTTGACAAATCTTAATTATGATTTTAAGCCATTATAAAAGTGTGTGTAAATCTTGGTGAGGTAATTTCAAGTTATTCATTTGAATTTAACCTTATCATGAGCACCTATGATGTAGACAATATAAGAGCATCTTGAATTTCAAGTTATTTTATTCATGAGAGGTGTTGTGTACAATAGGTATCTTGGAACTCCCAATGAAGATGTATGACCAGGAGTGACTAAGTTGAGAGATTGGCATGCCTATCCTCAATGGAAGCATCAAGATTTATGCCTTGTTGTTCTTGAGTTGGAACCAAATGGTGTGGATTTGTTGTCTGTAAGTGTCTTCCATCTATTTTCATTTTATTTTCATTTTCATTTTGGATGCTCTTCCTTTTTCTTCTGTTAATTGTGTATTTATAAGTAAACTACTAAAAATTTATTTGTCTCTCCTTATAGAAATTTTTTATTTATGAGCCATCGAAGAGAATCTCAACCTAAAAAGCAATGCAACATCCTTATTTTGATGATCTTGACAAATCTCAATTCTGATTTGAAGCCATTATAAAAGAGTGTGTGAAGCTTAGCGAGGGAATCTCAAGTTACTCATTTGAGCACCTATGATGTAGACATTATAAGATAATCTTGAATGTATGAGTGACATTGTAAAAGATCTGTGAGAATGGAGTACCTAAGGCATTGTGGTGCAGGGCACCTGGGCCTTCATTTTGTAAACGGGATTTAGTATGTATTGTCTTTATGTTTAAGGTCATGCTTTTATTTTGAAATAAGGTCTTTAAGACCATGTTGCAATGTTTTGGGTCGGTTTTGGTTAGGAGTCATTTTGATTCAATTTGGTAAAGTTGCAAAAATTGTACATTTGTGGGATTGAATAACAAAGATTCATTGATTTCTGCAATTTCCTACATTGAATTTTACTGCTACAACAATTGAAAAAATTTGGTACAACCTGGAAGTGCTCACTTATGCATTGTAATTGATGGAGGAGTGAACTATCTTTCATTTTCATCTTGTCTCATTTGATTTCATCAGGATTTGAGTGAGTTATAGTGTTTTGATAGCCTGCTCTACATCAATATAACTAGCATATAGTCTAACTTATTATAAAAACTTCATTTATTAAAACAAACCAATCTAATGATTATATATCAATATCAATATAGCATACAGTCTATTGAAATAAACACTTGTAATGAGATTTACTCAAATATTGAAATTTATTGCTGCCCTCAAACATTTGTAATTCAAGCAACGTAATCCCTTAACAGTCTAAATTGTAAAAGGACAACAATATTTGACGGCCTATTACCTAGATACCATGTTAATTATGGGCATTTTGTTTGAGGCATCGAAATAACGTAGGGCACCTGTACAAACCTCTCTCATTTTTTCTTATCTTAGAGTCATTTTTTTGTGGTGTCCAAATTTGACTTGATGGAAAAAGTGTCAATTGCAAGCAATGTAAAGTTGCAAAGTAGTGCAACTTTTATTCTGCAACTCGTGTGACCAAATGGATTGTTCCAATGCATCTAAATGGTTACGTTTACGCTAAGAATGGTCATTTTTCACACCCAAACACGTGAAATCGCTCTGAGCTATGTTCAACCGAATCGATCCCTTAAGAGCCCAAAGCACAAAAGGGCAACATTCTTTGATGGGCTATTACTCAAAAATCATGATAATTAAGAACTCTTTGTCTCAACCTACGGGATCATGTTGGGCCCCTCTATAATAATCTCTCTCTGTTTTGGTTATTTCGGAGTCGTTTTCTCGTGATATCCAATTTTCACTTGATGAAAAAAGTGTCAAATGCAAGTAATGTAAAATTACAAAGTGGTGCAACTTTCGTTTTGTAACTCGTGTGACCAAAAAAACTATTCCACTGCATTTGGATGGGTACATTTATGTTAGACATGGTCTTCTTTTGCACCCAAACATGCAGAATCGCTTCAAGCTACTTTCAACCGGTTTGATCCCTTAGGGGTCCAAAGTGCAAAAGGGTAGCAATCTTTGATGGGATATTACTCAAAAATCATAGTGCTTATGAAATATCCTTCTAATTCTACGAGATCATGTTGGTCCCCTCTACAATAACCTCTCTTGGTTTTTGTTATCTCGAAGTGATTTTCCCGTGGTGTCCAATTTTTAGTTGATGGAAAAAGTGTCAAATACAAGCAATGCAAAGTTGCAAAGTGGTGCAACTTTTGTTCTATAACTCGTGTGACCAAACGAACTGTTCCAACGCATCCAAAAAGGTATGTTTACACTAGGCATGGTCCTTTTTTGCACACAAACATGTAGAATCGCTTTGAACTACGTTCAACTGGATCGATCCCTTAAGAGTCCAAAATGCAAAATGGTTGTAAACTTCAACATGTTGTTACTCAAATACCGTGATGCTTAGAAACTTCTTGTCTAAGCCTATCAGATTATGTTGGGCCCCTCTACAATAACCTCTCTCAATTTTTGCTATCTCAGAGGTATTTTTCCATAGTGGTGAATTTTCACTTGGGGAAAAAATTATCAAATGCAAGTAGTTGAAAGTTGCAAAGTGGTGCAACTTTCATTCTGCAACTCATGTGACCCAACAGACTATTCCAACACATCCTAGTAGGTATTTTTATGCTAGACATGGTTCTTTTTTGCACCCAAACACATAGAATCGCTCTGAGCTACATTCAACCAAATCGATCCCTTAAGAGTCCAAAGTGCAAAATCATTGCAAACTTCAACATGTTTTTACTCAGATACCATGATGCTTAGAAACTTCTCATCTAATCCTATGGGATCATGCTAGACCCCTCTATAATAACCTCTCTCCGTTTTCACTATCTCGGAGGAATTTTCCCGTGGTGGCAAATTTTCACTTGGAGAAAAAGCTATCAAATGCAAGTAGTTGAAAGTTGCAAAGTGGTCAAAATTTTGTTATGCAACTCATGTAACCAAACCAACTATTCCAATGCATCTAAACAGGTATTTTTTACACTAGGAATGGTCCTCTTTCACACCCAAACACACGAAATCACTCTGAGCTACGTTCAACTAGATCGATCCCTTAAGAGTTCAAAGTGCAAAATGGCTGCAAACTTTAGCATGTTGTTACTCAGATACCATGACACTTAAAAATTTCTCGTCTGATCCTATGGGATCATTTTGTGCCCCTATACAATAACCTTTCTTAGTTTTTTCTATCTCAGAGGCATTTTCCCGTGGTGGCAAATTTTTACTTGGGGAAAAAGTTATCAAGTACAAGTAGTTGAAAGTTGCAAAGTGGTGCAACTTTCGTTATGAAACTCGTGTGACCAAAAAAACTATTCCAACACATCTGAATAGGTATATTTACACTAGGAATGGTCCTCTTTCACACCCAAACATGTGGAATTTCTCTAAGCTATGTTCAATCGGATTGATCCCTTAAAAGTCCAAGGTGCAAAATGGTTGCAAACTTTAGTATGTTGTTACTCAAATACCGTGACACTTAGAAACTTCTCATTTGATCCTATGGGATCATTTTTTTTCCTATACAATAAACTCTCTCATTTTTCTCTATCTCGAAGGCATTTTCTCGTGGTAGCAAATTTTCAATTGGAGAAAAAGTTGTCAAATGCAAGTAATTGAAACTTGCAAAGTAGTGCAACTTTTGTTCTGCAACTCATGTGACCAAAGGGACTATTCCAATGCATTCAAATAGGTATTTTTACACTAGGAATGGTTCTCTTTCACACCCAAACATGTGGAATCACTCTGAGCTACGTTCAACCAAATCTATCCCTTAAGAGTCCAAAGTGCAAAATAGCTACAAAATTCAACATGTTATTACTCGGATACCCTGATGCTTAGAAACTTGTCATTTGAGTGTATG